>ASZH01045175.1:0-12232 GCA_000411075.1 Sisymbrium irio | reverse complement strand
TTTAATTTTTTTTTTTTTTTTTTTATTGGACCATTTAGCTTATCAAATTATACACTTAAAATTTTATAAACAGATTTTAGGTTTTAAATAGATTTTTCTTTAATTTTTGTTAAAAATAAAAGCAAATTATAAGGTGGGCCCCATCAATTTAGCTTATAAAATGATACACTTACAATTTTTTAATCTTTAATGTCCAAAACAAGTTTTTTTTTAATTATTATTATAAAAAAAATATGGGAGTGGGTCCCTGGGCGGTCGCACTGCTCGCCCTACCTCCTAAGCCGGCACTGTTCGTAACATACGTTTAATCCTCGAGAAAGCAACTGCGAACAAGTTGAAAATCCGTATTAAGTTGGAAATGGAATTTAAAAATACTAGGAAGACCATTTTATCTTTGTTAGAATCAAACTATATATAAAACAAAGTCTTGGTCTTCAAATTGGATGTCGTCTCGTTAACTCAAACTTTATAACTCCTAAATACAAATGTGTTGAGCTCTATTCTTATATTAAATGCGTCGGTGATAGATGTTGGATAAAGTTAACAATCCAATCAAATTCCAAAATATATATTTTTTTAAAAAACTTGAGACAGACTCTTTTTGTCAAAATTTAAATACGATAGCGACCTAATAACACGGATTTGAATATCAGTGGCGTAATAACGACACTAAAACCTACTAGATTCCAAGTCCTTGGTCATATAAGAATCAAAGTAACAAAGTATAGTCATTTATGTTGGCTGCTAGTGTTGTTTGTCACATGTTTGTTTTATTTTGCTTAGTTGAGTAACTGAATCTATTGATTTGTTTTGTTCACTTTTTATTTTTTCTTCTTCGAGTTCCCTATATTATCACAAGTGGTTCGATATTACCACAACGCTATAACCAGTCCTTACCGTATTTGGGAGCCTTTCTAGTTTAAACTATTGTGCATGTTGTCTCTAACAAATTTTCTAAGATCTTCAAGCAAAGTCTTGGTGGTTTTGATGGTGATCCCGCGGATGATCCAAGAAAACGGTGGCAGATTAAGAAGAGAAGAAGACTGAAAAACCTCTTCCATTGTCACCTTCGATGCAATCCTTCCTTGTCCACCGCTACATTTTCTGTACTCTTGTGCGTTCTTTGGCTCAATGCGCTTGCACAAGCGTTGTGAATCTATGTATAGTGGCTCCACTTTCCAGCTACCTTCGAACTCTTTCATGTACATCATTTTATCTTTCCTAAATTTTGCCTAAGCAAGAGAGTAAACCCCAAATTTAGTTAACGAAAAAGAATTGATTCTTGTGAGGAATATAGATAAGCTTTTTCATACCCAAAGAACTTGATGGTTCTCATCGAGGGTTAGATGTATCGGGATAGTTCCAGACCAGCAAAGGAGCTTCCATCTCAAAGCTTTCTCCACCTTTGTGGTCTGCCATGATCCATCCTTTTTCAAAACTTTGGTTGATTTGTTTTCCTTCATATGAAAATGACCACAGTCTTGAGTTTACGGCATAATTAATACTCAATTCAATGATACATATGGGGTGAGGGGGGAACAAACCAGACGATGGCGAGAATGCTCCTCGTCAAATCGTTTGAAGAATGCTATGTTTCGTGGATTAGTGAGCATCTCATAAGCTGCTGCGGGATATAATCCCAATGTGAATTCTATGTTCAGATAGCAAAGACCGTTTTCTGTTTTCACCTTCAAACATCAAAAGTGTAATACATTTTTAACACCTTTTTTTCTTAATTCTAGTAATTCCTAAAGGAGAAAAAATATTAAGTATTTGGGGATTTTCGGTTTCGGTTGCCGATTTGTGATATTTACCTTAACCTTAGCAGGAGCATCATGCCATGGATGCTTATTCTTTGCATTTCTCCAAACTCTTGCTTGCCTCTTAAGCTCAGGTAAGTCAAAATATTTAGGATCTACCGCATACAATTTCCTAGACTTAACAGCACCGGATTTATTGGCCGCAGCCTACAACATTAAACACAATCATCATAATCTAATTCGATAATTATTCCTTTACAGTATTTTATTTTATGTTGACATGTTATACCTTGGACTCAGGGTCCTCATCAGGATCCTCATACCATGGTTCCTGAATATTAGTATCTGAATTAGATTTAACATTCTCGTGTCTCTTGGACTTGGCCTACATCATCAAACAGAGCCATGGACCAATTTTTGTATGGTTAACCGATATTATAGTAGTTTATATTGATTGACTGATGGAAATGAAAAATGGCCAAAAAAATAAAATGAAAACTGACCTTAAAATCCAGAAAATACACTCATTCTTGCTCTGAAATCTTACCTAATCAGAACAACAGAAAATGGTGATCCAGTCTTGTGTATACTAATGTCAAAGGAATCTTTGGACAAGAGCTTGGTTTAGATTCAGACAAAATACAATATGAAATTTTTTTTTTTGAAAGAATGGTGTGCGTTATGTCATACTTACCATGAAACAACCAAGTGAGCAGCTCCATTCGCGTGAGTTCTTGACGTACAAGCGTGATATAGCTGTTTCCCTCTCCGTTTGATAAACCAAGAAAACATAAATCCTCCTCTTCATGACATTTCAATTATTGGCTACTTAAAATTCGATTGTTTTTTTTTTTGCTAAGAAATTGTTTGATTTTACAATGCTTGAATCTACATTTTTAACAGGTGTCGTTAGGGATATTAGGTTTAGGATGGCAATTGTAAGTAGATTTGAGAGAACCCTAACGTTATGAAACCAAATTAAAGAACGTTGCGATGTTCAGAAAGCAATTTCGATATGAACCAAACGGCTAATCATCTATCAAAAGTGTTTTGGGCATTTTAACTTAAACCTTTTCAAATCTGTCTAAAAGTGGACAAATTTTCAATATTTTTGGTCTAAAGTTTTCTACATTCAGGAATCATGACTAACTTCGATGATTAAATCATTCATTGATCTCAACTAATCAAACTCATCGGCAAAAGAGTTAGAAACGGCTAACTGAACCAGAGTCTCTTTTTTTTCTTAACTTTGAGAACCAGTCTTGAGAGATCAGAGGTATGAAGAAGCAATTATTGGGTGGTTTGCATCCCAACTAATGTATCAAACACAAACCAGAAGGAAATTGTAAAATATCTTCCTAAAAGTTTCAAATGTTTTTTCAAAAAGTTTAAGAAGAATTGAAGCGGCTTTGAGGGAGGGAGTTCAAGGCGAAAAAAAGTTTTGGGTTTTTTTTAAATGTATTTTCCAAAAATTAGGGCCAATTTTTGTTTTAAAAAATATTGAAGAAGGGCCAATTTATAATATTCTCGTACAGGGACTCCTTTTTTATTGAGCCTACGCATTTAATCATGATACAGTTGATACCATGCACTTGCATAAATCAAGCTACCTAGTATACCATCGGTGGGAATTTTAGATCTTACGAGCAGCTCAATTCTTATAAGTCAAACAAGCTCATGTGACATAAGCGTGCTTTTAGGATCGTTACCTTAAACAATGGATCAAGTTAACGCTTAATTTTAAATAGAATTATACGTATGCATCATGCATGCCCTTGCTCTCGTATACGCGTCTGCATTTATGTCGAGATATAATATACTTATGGTTTTATCTTGAACCTTTTTTCCCCTCAATTCATTTTAACCAATCAAGAAAAGATGGAAGAGAGTTGACCTTTCTTTTTAATATATATTCCAATTTATGACTCTGTATGAAATTTTTTTTTAAAAAAAGTTTCATGTTTAATATTTTAATGAATCATACGTTGAGGTACACCATATCCTATTTATAACTCTAGTCAATATGTTAAGGTAGACCATATCATATTAATTTATAACATAAATTCGTATAATTTATATATATTATAAGTATACGTAGAGTAAAGTCGGTTCTGATTTTGTTCTAAATTAATGAGTAACATTTAAGAAAATCCCAAGAAACACTGTCCACCCTTACCTGAAATCTAAGTTGGTCTTTCCATAATAACTTTTAACTTTCTCCACAAACCTATACATGCATATACAATGAATGCATGTGCAAATAATATTATATGTCGTATATATTTTCTAGACCCTTTTATCGAAAATGAAGTTGTGAGTGCTTGATTCTTCTTTAAGTCTCTGCGCTCATATCAATGTGATTCTTAAGCAGAACAATCGTTTCCATAAGTTTTTAATCGAAACCAACAAAACAAGAATAGAGATCTCATGATGATGAGCAATCTAAAACTCGGGGTAGACGTGATCGGAGCACACAACCTCTTCCCAAAGGACGGTCAAGGAACCGCAAACGCTTTCGTCGAGCTATACTTTGACGGTCAGAAACACCGAACGACCATCAAAGATCGAGACTTAAACCCGGTTTGGAACGAGAGTTTCTTCTTCAACATCTCAGATCCATCTCGACTTCACTATCTCACTCTTGACGCTCAAGCTTATAGCCACAACAGATCTACTAATGGACGTTCCTTCCTTGGCAAGGTATCTCTCCCAGGGACCTCTTTTGTTCCTCATTCTGATGCGGTTGTTCTTCACTTTCCCATGGAGAAACGTGGGATTTTTTCTCGTGTGAGCGGTGAGCTTGGTTTGAAAGTTTACATAACCGATGAAGCATCTTTGAAATCCTCTGCTGCTTCAAGCACTCATCCAGATAACCTAGATCCGGCACGACCAACAGGTACGTATTAATCTCAGCTATGATACAACTTATTAGTTGGGCTGAATGATTTGTTTTGATTCTGGTAGCATATGTTTTGTTTTATTTTTCCAGATTTTTCACCATAACTGAGTTAAGACTAGTTTTGAGAATTCATCATAACCGAAGTCAAACAAAACCAAAAGATCCGCTTTAGGAAAACTTTGGTGCGTAGTTTGGTTGGTTTTGGAATGGGTTTTGAGTTATTGTTAAAAGTATGCTAGGTTTGGAACAGAAACTTAAAAGTGTGCTGCTATATCATATGTTTTCAAAATATTGTTTTAGGTTTATTTAGTTCAGTCTAGTTACTATAAACTATGGTTTTTGTTTGATTTTGATCCGGTAAATGCGACAAAAAAAAAATTAAAACAATAGGGTTATAGAAAAACAATTGTACAACTTAGCTATAGACTCATTTCTACTTATTATGAATATTTTGAACAACAACGGCTTGATTCGCTTGAAATTGATTCTTTTTTATTCTTCTGTTTTTTCTGTTACAGTTTCAGCAATGAAGGTAGAACATAGATCCGACAAACGGCATGTTTTTTACAACCTCCCAAACAAAGTTCAAGAGCATCAACAACAACAACAACATCCACAAGGACCTAATCAATCTTCTTCCTCAGCCGCTGAACCAGATAATCACAACGAGCATCATCACCATTACGTTCCAAAGCACCAAGCAGACGAGATGAGACCTGAACCAGCACCGCCTTCAAAGCTAATCCATGCGCATTCAATTGCTTCAGCTCAGCCTGCGGATTTTGCTCTTAAGGAAACAAGCCCAAACCTCGGTGGTGGAAGAGTCGTTGGTGGGCGTGTTATCCACAAAGACAAAACCTCCAGGAGTACTTATGATCTTGTCGAGAGAATGTATTTCCTCTATGTCCGCGTCGTCAAAGCTCGTGAGCTTCCTATAATGGATATAACAGGAAGTGTTGATCCTTTCGTCGAGGTAATTAATTAAGTAATGTCTTTAAAAACAGTAAAATCAAATCAGAATTGTTTTCTGAATATTATTTTGTTTCTAGGTGAAAGTAGGGAACTACAAAGGAATCACAAGACATTTTGAGAAGAGACAGCATCCGGAATGGAACCAAGTGTTTGCATTCGCGAAAGAGCGAATGCAAGCCTCGGTGTTGGAAGTTGTGGTTAAGGACAAAGATCTTTTGAAAGACGATTACGTCGGCTTTGTTCGATTTGACATTAACGATATCCCTCTTCGGGTGCCTCCGGATAGCCCTCTTGCCCCACAATGGTATAGATTAGAGGACAAGAAAGGAGAGAAGATCAAAGGTGAGCTAATGCTTGCTGTTTGGATCGGTACACAAGCTGATGAAGCTTTCTCTGATGCTTGGCATTCTGATGCTGCAATGCCTGTTGATTGTACTCCAGCTATCTCAGCGGTTCTACGTTCAAAGGTACGTTGTAGTATTAATATTTTACGTTGATATGGTTTAGCATGTAAAGGTAAATAGAAATGTTAAAATCTTTGTTCAAAACATTAACTGAAAATTATATCATTTGACGCTCTGTTTGCTCTGTTTTCACAAGTTTCTTACTCGTCAAGTCATGTATAAGTATTAGTCTTATTTTGTATAAGTAGTATTTTTTTTGTTGAGCAATAAATTTGAAATTACAAACAAGGTATCATTTACGCTGGTTTTATTGAATTTGAAGCAAATTTTGATTATTTGTGTTACTTATTTGGTTATGTATACTATAGGTCTATCACGCGCCTCGTCTATGGTACGTACGTGTGAATGTGGTTGAAGCTCAAGACTTGGTTACAACAGAGAAACATAGGTTCCCGGACGTCTATGTCAAAGCGCAGCTAGGAAACCAAGTGATGAAGACAAGACCATGCCAAGCCCGAACCCTTGGTGCGGTATGGAACGAAGACTTTTTGTTTGTTGCTGCAGAGCCGTTCGAAGACCATTTGGTTCTCACCGTTGAAGACAGGGTTGCTCCAGGAAAGGATGAGATACTTGGCCGTACTTACATTCCTCTGAACACGGTAGAGAAGCGAGCTGATGACCATATGATACACTCGCGCTGGTAATATTTCTAATGATGAGATTCGACTCGAAACGTATATAAGAAGGTATCTTTATGATTTAGTTGAAATGTGTTTTTATATATAGGTATAATCTGGACAGACCGGTTATTGTAGATGTGGATCAGCTCAAGAGAGAGAAATTCTCTATGAGGATTCATCTTCGAGTTTGTCTTGAAGGAGGATATCATGTACTTGATGAGTCGACTCACTATAGTAGTGATCTCCGCCCATCTGCTAGACCGCTCTGGAGACAACCGATTGGAGTTCTCGAGCTCGGGATCTTGAACGCTGTTGGACTCCAACCAATGAAATCCAGAGATGGCAGAGGAACATCTGATACTTTCTGTGTTGCTAAATACGGCCAAAAATGGGTCAGAACAAGGACGATGGTGGATAACTTGTGCCCCAAGTATAATGAGCAGTATACTTGGGAAGTGTTTGATCCAGCGACGGTTTTAACTGTTGGTGTATTCGATAACGGACAGCTCGCAGAAAAGGGAAACCGAGATGTGAAGATTGGTAAAATCCGTATTAGGTTGTCTACTTTGGAGACGGGACGGATCTACACACATTCTTATCCATTGCTTGTTCTTCACCCTAGTGGGGTGAAGAAGATGGGCGAACTGCATATGGCCGTTAGGTTCACGTGCATCTCATTCGCGAATATGCTTTATCAATACTCAAAACCACTTTTGCCTAAAATGCATTACGTAAGGCCGTTTTCGGTTATCCAGCAGGACATGCTTCGACACCAAGCGGTCAACATAGTGGCTGCACGGCTAGGCAGAGCAGAGCCTCCCTTGCGGAAAGAGATAATTGAGTTTATGTCGGACACAGATTCGCATTTGTGGAGTATGCGTAAGAGCAAAGCCAATTTCTTCCGAATGATGAAAGTTTTCTCTGGCGTCATAGCGGTTGGGAAATGGTTCTCAGATATTTGCTCATGGCGAAACCCTATCACGACCGTTCTCGTTCATGTTCTGTTTCTGATGCTTGTTTGTCTCCCGGAACTGATTCTCCCGACGATGTTCCTCTACATGTTTCTAATAGGACTCTGGAACTATCGGTTCAGACCACGTTATCCACCCCACATGAACACGAAAATCTCTCAAGCCGAAGCTGTTCATGCAGATGAGCTCGATGAAGAGTTTGATACATTCCCAACCACCAGAAACCCTGATTTGGTGCGGTTAAGGTATGACCGGCTTAGAAGCGTTGCAGGGAGGATTCAGACCGTTATTGGAGATCTTGCAACGCAAGGAGAGCGTTTCCAAGCACTTTTGAGCTGGAGAGATCCACGTGCAACCGCAATATATGTTATATTCTGCTTTCTCGCGGCCATAGTTTTCTTCATAACACCTATTCAGATTATTGTGGCGTTGGCTGGTTTCTTCATGATGAGGCATCCAAGGTTCCGTCACCGGCTTCCTTCTGTTCCCGTTAACTTCTTCCGCCGTTTACCAGCTCGAACGGACAGTATGCTTTAAGTCTCTTAAATTTGTTGGATGTAATTTATTTCCTTTCAATAGAAGAACCCGTGTGACACAATGTTTGTTCATTTGAGAAGTTTCTAAAATTTTGAATTGCAATTCTTATGGTTACGGGCGACTGACTTAACAATAACATTTTTGATTATATTATGTTGGTTGATACGCAAAGAAGATATGAACCTCTAACTTATGGAGTTTGAATACAAAAACCTCAAAAGCAAAAAACATAACTGTTAGGTTTTATCTTTAAACCTCTTCAATTTGTTGAGTGCTTTGAGCTTAGAATCTAGAGATACAAAACAGAAACTTAGACACAAGACTTTGGTTACCGAATTCCCACTTAAGATATTTCTCAGGTGAGATCTTTCTCTCACAACTTCCACTAGCAAACATGTGTTACAAGTCTCTAACTTTTTCTCTGTTTGTTACAGGTTTGAGAATAATAGGTGGAGAATAGAGAAGGAAATAATACCAAGAAGCACACACTTAAAACACAAAGATTTGAACTTTGTTTCTTCTCTACCAAGGTGGCTTCTAACTCTCTCTTCACTTCTCTCTATCTCACGTCTTTTGCTTAAGATACAGTCGTTTTACTCTTTTTGGCTATGTTAAGCTTCACTTGCTTTCTTGTTAACTTGTGTTACCTTAACCTTATCCTAATCCTCTTGTTTTTACTTCTTTTGCAGTAAATAATTTTATCATTGGGCTCAGACAATATTGATCAAATTCTAGATTTTTTTATTTCGTAATTGACTAGAGAGAAAATAATTGAGGCCTATATTTTACAAAAACAAAACAGAATCGTCTAAAACCCAAAAAAATTTTAAAAAATTATTTTCTCTGAATTTTGTTTCCTCAACCTAATAAAACTGGAGGCATTATTTGTTAATTAACATTTGTGATGGCCTAAGGAAATGTATTACTTGAGAAAATGTAACATAATTTTTGTGGATATGGTTTTTGGTTTGATCACATAGCCTTTTGCATGTGTGTATGGTATTCATAAGCGTGTTTCCTTTTCCACAATAGCTACAAGATAATCAGGAAGGTGCATCAATAGTCCAATATTCCTTTTGTGTTCTATACTAGAAGACAAATTTTAAATAGTCAAACGTTTGTCTTCTTTTTAAAGACGTTGAGAATTGGTTTTTTCTCCTAGATTCCACTACTCTTGCAAGATAGCTACCCAAATCCAAAACTATGAAAGATATATCTTACAACAATTCAGATTAAGGTTTGTATTGTAATTTCAGACGAATTAACTACTGGCTGAATGTGAACAATTCTAGCTGAAATTATATCGAAACGCAAAAGTATATAATATCACACATGAGGCCCAATGTGAACAGTAGTAATATTCCCAAAAAGGCCTTTAGTATCGTATGCGTTCACATAACGCCGGACGATAATATCAACGCATCTGATTAACGTAAGCAAACCGACTCTTCTACGTGTCGTCTACTAAAAGCATCCACGTGTATCTCCCATCCTCCAAACACTGAAACACGGAGGAGAAAGAAAGAAACTGAATAAACAAAACAAATTACGATTTTGACTCTCTCAAATAAATAAATAAATATCTAATTTTTATCTGCACAAAAAAAAGAATCTGATAGCAAATGTTGAGATCCTCGTTTAGGCTTCTCTATATAAGAACCAATCAACTGGTTCGACTTTCATCATCATCATCATCATCGCTTTCTCTGTTTTCATCTCCGAAACCAATTTTCAATTCTCATCATCCGATTCGTTCGTTTCCATTAACGACAACAACGGGAGCTAAACTTTCTAGGTCGGAACACTCGATGGCTGCTACTTCCTCCCCCAAATCCGTCCATGATTTCACCGTCAAGGTTCGATCTTTTTGTTATTGATTTGAAAATCTTTGTGAATTGGATTGAATTGCAATTAAAAATTTGGGGGGTTTTTGATTGCAGGATGCCAAGGGTAATGAGGTTGATCTAAGCACTTACAAGGGGAAGGTTCTCTTGATTGTCAACGTTGCTTCTCAGTGGTAAACAAAGTTTCGATTTTTATTTTTATTTTCTCTGATCAAATAAGTTTAGTTACTGATGTTTGGTTTGTTCGTGCAGTGGTTTGACTAATTCGAACTATACTGAGCTTGCGCAGTTGTATCAGAAGTACAAAGACCATGGTATGTGATGTGTTTACCACTTGTTTGTTTGTTTAACTTTCACAGTAGAATTGACCATATGTGTTTGTTGATGTATAGGTTTTGAGATTCTTGCATTCCCTTGTAACCAGTTTGGTAACCAAGAACCTGGTTCTAATGAAGAGATTGTTCAGTTTGCGTGTACTCGTTTCAAGGCTGAGTACCCGATTTTCGACAAGGTAAACAAGTTGTTTTGGATATTTTCAGTGGTCTGTTTCAAGAACTTAGCTAGTCACTGTCTTGGAAGGATCATTTCCATATAGAGTTAATGAGTTATAAGTTTCAATCTTCGAGATTATGCAAGTTCAGAAATGATGATTATGCAAGTTCTTGTAGATTTAAGTTTCTTTGTTTTTGATTGGTAGTTCTCATCTTGGACTATGTAATGTAGGTTGATGTGAACGGTGACAAGGCTGCTCCAGTCTACAAGTTTCTGAAATCGAGCAAAGGCGGCCTTTTTGGAGATGGGATCAAGTGGAACTTTGCCAAGTTCTTGGTTGACAAAGATGGAAATGTCGTTGACCGTTACGCGCCAACTACTTCTCCTCTCAGCATCGAGGTAATGTCTCTCACATATTATCAAATACCTTTTTTAGTTTGATTTTAGAGACCCTAAACGTTTCTTTAATTGTTGTTTATTGTCAATCCGCAATTACAGAAGGACCTGAAGAAACTGTTGGGAGTTACTGCTTAAGAACAACTAAGAGGAGGGACATTAGTAGTCAAATAAAAGCTCTTAGTATTGCATTACCAATGCTGTAATAAGCTGTGTGTCTATGTTGAGTTCTCGAGTGTCTTTGGGATAATCTGTTTTTAGTAACCGATACTGTGTAATATCATAGATCTAAATATCAGCTTTCCCTCTACTATTTTCTCCTATTTCCGAATTCTAAAAAAACTGATTGGTATTGTAATTGTTCTGACTACTATTTTAATATTTATTTGAATAATTGCATATAATTTTTGTAAAAAATATTAATTATGACATAAATAAAGTACTATATAAATACAATGTAAACTTAATATTTTAACTTGTTCTAAACTGATCATAAGCTTAACTGAATTTTGTTAAAAGTTCTGAAACGTAAATGCAGCAAAACGGTGTGAACTAAAATAGCTAAATCATTGTAAGAAGAAGCTTACCGGTTGACGTCTCATGTAAGTTGCTGCATCTCAAGATGTTTTTTCGTTTGTCTTTTTGGGGTTTCAGTTTCCCTCAAGCTCCCTTTCCTCTATCTCTTCAAACATTTATCGTATATGTCAAACTCTTATTCTCAAGCTCTTGTACAAGTGTGTTTTGATATGCTCCAGAAGCCTAGCATTCCTCTAATTCTTCACGTTCCTTCAAAACAAGAGAAAAACACATTTTTTCTTAAGTGATCCAATTTATATATATATATATATATGTATATATATATATAAAGAATAATTGAGTGTATGATAAGAATTTTGGTTCAAATTAGTTTTTCAATACATTAATTTCTAAGCTCAGACAATGAAAATAATCAACCACCATCCTATCTAATATTACCCCTACGCACTTGTTTTTGTTCTGTCTCCCAACACCATCTTCGTTAATGTATTCTCTCTTTTCATAAATGTCTTCTTCATCTTCATTCTCTTTAAAAAAAAGAGTTCAGAAAAGTGTTTCTTTTCAAAATTCTCAACAAGAATTTATTGTTCTCAGTTGTTTTCTGCGACGGTGGAGAGTTAGTTTGAGAGCTCAAATAGATTCTTCTCTGTCATCCGGGTTGGTTTAGGAGACCCGGATCAGTGGTCATGGCTATTGGGTTCCTTTGAAGATCGAAGATAATTATGTAAGTTTCCATCTTT
>ASZH01045174.1:0-12230 GCA_000411075.1 Sisymbrium irio | reverse complement strand
CACCAAAAAACAAAGAGAGTTCTTAACAAAGAACAAATTGAGATAAACCATGATAACACTTCTGATACATCCTAAGTCAGGGATTGATCACTCAACCGGTTGATGTTGGATAGATTTGATGGATCGAAGGGTCGTAGAACTGATGTGAGAGTCAGCTGATATTCCCGGTTCCTTCAATCACTAGATATGATGCATTAAAACGATTGAAGGAGGATTTCTGTTGATTGGATATTACACACCAAAAAACAAAGAGAGTTCTTAACAAAGAACAAATTGAGATAAACCATGATAACACTTCTGATACATCCTAAGTCAGGGATTGATCACTCAACCGGTTGATGTTGGATAGATTTGATGGATCGAAGGGTCGTAGAACTGATGTGAGAGTCAGCTGATATTCCCGGTTCCTTCAATCTCTAGATATGACGCATTAAAACGATTTAAGGAGGATTTCTGTTGATTGGATATTACGCACCAAAAAACAAAGAGAGTTCTTAACAAAGAACAAATTGAGATAAACTCATCAAAATGAAATGAAAAAATCGATTTAATGAAAATGAGAGGAGTTTACGGATTACATATAAAAAGAAAAAAAAGGAAAGCATAAATGCCTTTTGTGGAAAAACATACATAAAAAATAACACAAAACCTAAAATTTAAATAGAAATTGCCTTTCTAAACTTTCAACGTACATATAGAAGGTTTCTTCTGATGAAGACGTGTGGTGGATAAAGCTTACTATTCCTCAAACATGTGTTACTTGTATGCAGTAAAATTTTGGTTTGCGTTATACAGTAAAATCTCTTTACATCGGACTTTTAAAAATTCATATCATTGATTGTAATTTAAATCTTGCAAAAAGCTGTAAAACCTATTCTTAGTTTTTATGGGCTTTTCAGTAAAACTAGTGAAATAGCCGGCAAAACCTTGTTATTTTATGTCTGATATGAATTGTTTATCTGTCATGGATAAGTTTTGCATAGTTTTGAAAAAATATCAGCCCCCATATTAAAAACAAATCTGGAGACAAATTCACACGTGAACCCATATCTTAAGGGATAGTATCCATATCCTACTAAGTTCACTAATATATTCGTTTCTTCTCCATGATTACAAATTATTTTTTCTTCCATTATCGATCGAGCGAAAGTGCCTAACAGCTTTATGTTTATTTTCCATGTGTTCGGGTACGCCACTTACTTTTTCTCCATTATCTGTTAACACTTTATTGGATCATATTTTACCTGCTTACTGTGTTACTTATATAAGATATATATAAACAAAAGAATTATATATTCCATTTTTATTTTATTGTATCATAAAATTATTTTGGAAATTTTTAAACAAAAAATATTAAATAAACATATAATATAATATTTATAATTTCTTAATTACATTTAAAATATAATAAGAAATAATGATATTAATTTGATTTTAGTAATGTTTGTTTCAAAATATGGTTTATAAATTATACCATTTTTCATACTTCGAAAATAAATATTATCATAAAATAAACTGATTCACTTAATATATTAATCATTTAAACAAAATAAACAAATTATCATAGTTTTTGTTCTTATAAAATACGCTCTCAACAATAATTTTTTTCTGTTTTCAAAAAATAAAAAATGTTGTTAAAGAAAATTATTAATAAAACAAATATTTTTAAACAAAATTATAAATAAAATAATAATTAAAATAATAATTATTATACTACACAGAATACTATTACCCAGAAAAAATATTTTATAACATATATATTAATAGAATTTTACTCCAAAAAAACATGGATTATGCACTACTAGTAGTTAACATATCACAATATTTTATGTCGATAAGAAATATCACAGTATTTCTTTAAAAATGATGGTCAATTAATTTTCCACCTACATAAATTGTATATATTAGTTAAGTGGTGGTGATCAAATAGTTTTCACTTGGAAAGGAGTCACTTTGTTGATCCAGATCAGAAATCGATTGTCTTCAAATGCAAAAATTACTAAAAAAAATTTCACTTGGCCACACATTATGGATCCATGGTTATGGTCCATTTGAAAAATTGGGAAAAACTTTTATTGGTGGCTTTCTTTCTCCCAAAATGATTAATCTTAGACCCTTCCATCCATATATTTGGGGGATCCTGAGTTATAAAAAAAGAAGTTGCATATATTTATTGAACATCATATACAAACATCATATCGTTAGTTTCACTTGGGTCGCTCTGATTTTGACTTTCACTATATAAAAGTCAATCCCAACCATTTGTGCTCGTGTGGCCCCAATTTCTTTTCTAGTCCATCGTATTTTGTAGGTGGACACGTTTTCGAATATTTGCATCACAAATCCGGTCCAATTACGTGCATGTGAATTTCATAAAAATCATAGAGCAAAAGGATATAAATTTTCTTATCCACTACGATGCATCATAGAGTGTTAACATGTCAATTACTATTAAACATTAAATTATTCAATCAGAAGCTGTCAGTCATTGCGTGTAAAGATTCGCATTCATTTCTATTTAATTATTGTGTTTCGATATTTTAATCATTTGAAAACTATATTATATTATATACATGAGTAAAGATGTCAATTATTCAATCATATGGTTTAATCTTAATTATTCAATCAGAAAGAGGTTGTAGTGTGAAGAGTCAGATTCATTTATAATTGTGTTTCAATTTTTATGTCAATAGACACCTAAAATATATTCTATATAAGAGTTTAAGTACATAGTAAAGGACCCCAAAAAAAGAATTTTATCCAAGTCGATATATTAGGTAATTTTATTGATGTCTAAATATTAACGTAAAATAAAGGAATACAATCATTATATATCTTTTCCTTTTTGTTTTATCACAAAAAAAAAATTTGTTATACAAATGTAAAAATGTATATAAAAATTTGTTATACAAATGTAAAAATGTAAAAATGTAAAAAAAATTTGTTATACAAATGTAAAAAAATATATAAAAAAATTTGTGATACAAATGTAAAAATGTATATAAAAATTTGTTATACAAATGTACAAATGTAAAAATGTAAAAAAAATTTGTTATACAAATGTAAAAAAATATATAAAAATGTAATTTTTTTTGACATCAAAAGAGAAAAAATAGACTCATACAAACTCTGTTAGCTAGGTCGATAACTCTGTATCAATATGAACGACATGAGACGGTTGAGTTCTAACACTTGGTGCTAATTTGTCCGCCCGAGTATTCTGCGTTCGTGGAACATGAATAATTTCTTAGCAGTAGAATTGTTCCTTCAGGGTCTTTATATCCTCTAGGTAGGTTGCAAAAGCTGGCCAATCCTCTGGTTCCGAAACCATCTTCAACAGTTGAGTGCAATCTGTTGCAAATGTAACCTGAGATTGTCTTAAATCCCTCATGCATTCCATACCCCAAAGTAGTGTTTCCATTTCCGCATGAAGGGACGAGATACTGGGTCTAGTATTCCTTGCCCCCATTAGTCCTTCAAATCCTCGTAAAATACTATACCATCCTTGACCAGAGAAAGAATCATTTTCCTTCCAGGAACCGTCAACATAACACCATCGTCTCGTAGTCTCCGGTAGTATTGCAACTTCACTTTGGGAACCTTCTCGTGGTATCTTTGGAATATGTGCCTCTTGCCATAGAATTGCCTCAGTTTCCGCCACTTGTAGGGTTATCCTTGGCTCAATGTCTAGGTTACTAAAAATCTTATTATTCCTCCCTTTCCAGATATACCAAAGGATCCAACTAAAATGATGATCTTGCAATTTTGGTGTTACCATCTAGAATAAATGGTCTATATTTGTGAATAGTGACTTTGTGGGGAAAATATCTGGATTTGATGGTATCTGTGAGTGTGCCCATACTTGCCTTGCCGGAGGGCATTCAAAGAACACATGGTTAATTGTTTCCTCTGCCGCCCCACACCTAACACAACAAAGGTCCCCCTGCATGCCTCGTTCCTGTAGATTTTTCCTAACTGCGATACATCCTGAAATTATTTTCCTTAAAAAATGTTTCATTTTTGGTGGACACTTAAGTTTCCAACAATTAGCTTTTAAAGCGTCCACAGTTGGTCCAAACATTATTGGAGGCATTAAGTGATCGGGATAGAGCTGTTCTACTTGGTAGCCTGATTTACTGTATATTTACCGTTATGCGTAAAGTGCCAATAAGATTTGTCCGACATCAAACTTTGACTCAGTGGGATGCTTTCAATGATTTTCACATCATCAGGATCCACTAAGGTATGATGCATCTGTGTGTTCCATTTTCTCAACACTGGATCAGTAAGAGCATCCACCGTGAGTTTAGGAGCTGAGTTTAAATGTTTTTTATTTGCTGGTCTTGGGCGAGTGGTTGGGAGCCATGGATCATTCCAGACTGAGATAGAAGATCATGTTTCCACCCGTTTAATTAGTACTTTGCATACCAGAGATCTAGCTGAGATGATAGTCCGCCATCCATATGACGGAGAGAAGAACGGATCGGTTCTAGGGGTGAGACATGCCTGTAGTACCATCCTTTGAATACTCTAGCGAATAAAGAATCAGGCTTCTCTATCAGCCTCCATAATTGTTTTTCCAGCATAGCTATATTCATATCCATCATATCCTTAAAACCCAAGCCTCCTTCTTCCTTGTCAACACATATCTTGTCCCAAGATTGCCAATGCAAACCCCGTGTATTAATTCTTGGACTCCACCAAAATTGCGCTACCGCACTTGTTAACTTCCTGACAGTTGTCTTCGGCAAGCGATAGCACGACATCACATGATTCCGTAAAGCGGTAATAACAGATTTAATAACCACTTCTTTACCTCCTTTTGTGAAATGTCGGAAGGTCCATCCATTTATCTTATTTGTGAGCCTATTCTGCAGAAAGCTAAAAACATGGACTTTAGAGCCTCCCAAATTTTCCGGTAGTCCCAAATATGATCCCATCCCTCCCAAATTTTGAATATCTAGAATATCCCGCATCTCCTGTCTGCGAGATTCGTCAATTGTGTGCCCAAATTGGATTGAAGATTTTTGAAAATTTATGAGTTGACCTGAGAGTTCCTCATATTCCTTTAGTATCCTGATAATGGATTGACATTCCTCCTTCTGAGCCTTACAGAAAAAGAGACTGTCATCTGCAAAAAGTAGATGAGATATCGGTGGACATGCTCATGCAACTTTCATTCCTGTTAATTTTTTTCCCTTTCTGCCTTTTTAATATTTGCAATAAATACTTCCGTACATAAAATGAAAAGATATGGTGATAAAGGATCTCCTTGTCGTAATCCTCTTTTAGGAAATATTAGACCCCGCGGTTGACCAGTAAGTAAAACCTTGTATTGTACCGACGATATACATTCAGCTATTAATTTGACCCAGTGTGGGTCAAAACCCATCTTACGAAGAGTAGCATATATAAAATCCCATTCCACTCCATCATATGCTTTACTCATATCCGTTTTGATAGCCATGAATTTTTCTTGGCAAGCTTTTTTTGTCCTTAATCCATGGAACATCTCTTGAGCATAAGAATATTATCCGATATCAACCTCCCTGATACAAATGCCGATTGGGTCTCCGAAACCAGTGTAGGTAGACACCCCTTCCGCCGTTGGCACAAAATTTTTGAGATTACCTTATATCCTACATTGCACAGACTGATTGGCCTGAGCTCCGTCATCCTTGTTGATCTCTCCGTTTTGGGGATCATACAAATGTTAGTTGTATTCAATCTAAGATCTAAAACCCCTGAGGAGAGAAAGCCGTTGACCATATCTAAAACATCATTCTTGATTATGTGTCAAGAATGCCGAAAAAACAGGGTCATCATTCCATCTGGTCCTCGTGCCTTTGCTGGATGCATCATAAACAAAGTCTGTTTTACTTCTTCCTCTGATGGTACCTTTAGTAAATTTCTATTCATATGGGGAGTAATTGTCGATGGAACCTCAACCTAAAAACCATCGAACTCCGATGGAGAAGTGGAACTAAACAAATCCGTAAAATAGTCCACTGCCACTTGCTCCACTCCCAAATCCTCTGTGATCCAATTTCCGTTTGTGTCATGAAATCCAATAATTTACTCCTGACCCTCCTCTGTCGTGTCAATGCATGGTAGAATCCTGTGTTACGGTCTCCAGACGAATACCACATATGCCGACTTTTCTGAAACCAATAGTCTTCCTCCTCCTTATAAGCTTCCTGTAGCTTCCTGGATATTGCCAAGATTTCTTCTTGTGATCGTGTATCATCATTTTGGACCTCCTCTAAAGCTTGTTGTAAATCTTTAATCTTCTCTTTTCCGTGCGGAGGGTTATTTTTCCTCCACTTTGCTATTTCATGTCTGCAACTGCTTATTTTTCCTACAAAACTCCCACTAGGCATGTTATCACCTTCCGAACATCCTACAACAATAGAGTCCATGAAACCCTCCTGTCCTATCCATCTCTTATCAAACCAAAATTGGGTTTTCCGTTTAACAAGTTTGTGATCCAGGTGTGCTACTACAGGCTGGTGTTCCGATGCTATCATCCCTAAATGTTCCGTGTATGAGCATGGAAAGAGCGTGTGCCATTATTCGTTTGCTAGGGCTCTATCTAACCTACATCTTATTGTCATTACTCCCGTGCCTTTTCCCCGTCTACCTTGCCAGGAAATTTTGTTGCCTATAGCCGTAAATTCTAAGAGTCCACTATTCTGAATCATGTTGTTAAAGGGAATAAAGGTTTCTGGATTCTGCATAGGTCCCCATTCCATTTCATGATTCCCAGTAATTTCATTCAAATTCCCAATTATAAACCATGGTTCGGATCTCGCCAATCCATATCTTGTAAGACGTTCCCAAACTTGTTCTCTGTGACTTTGAACTGGATCCCATATACGAATGTCAAGAAAATTTGTTTTCCCATTGCCTCCGCCTCTACATCGATCATTCTATTGCTCGAGTACAGGATTTTTGTTTGAAACTCAGTAGTATAGAAAAGTACCAGCCCTCCGCTCTTGCTTATTGGATCAACCGTGATAAGATTATCATATCCAAAATGTTCCTGGAAATCTTGTACAAAATCCTGATGTTGTTTTGTTTCTGATAAAAACAAGAAATCCGGTTTATGTTTGTGCGAAATTTCCCTTAAATAGCTTATTGTCCATTTACTTCCCATCCCTCTACAGTTCCAACTTAGTATTTTCATCAACAACTATTGTTGTGTTTCTCCAAGGAGCCATAATTTGCGGGTTTAATGAGACCCGTAATGGTGTTCTACCAAGTTCCAATGTTTGAGTTCCAAATGTTTGATTTAGAACCCAATTAAATCCGTATAGAGGTGTACATGTAACCTAGCAGCTTTTGTGTACAGAACCATTAATCGCCTTGTTATCCTTGTTTTTGCCATATACTAATGCCAAATGTCCCCATATTGAATACTGTCTGGTCAACCCGATCATAACACGAGTCAACCTAATCTTCTCTGTTATTGTTTTCCTTCGACTTTCTTTCCTTTGTGTTTCATATATTATTGTGAGTGTGACGTACTCCTGTTGGCCGACAACGTTGGTATCTGTCCTTGGTTTCAAGAGACCAAGTAGCAAAATCTTTGCGTCTCTAATTGTGACCCAAAAACCAAAGGACCGAGAG
This sequence comes from Sisymbrium irio, assembly GCA_000411075.1. Taxonomy (NCBI): domain Eukaryota; kingdom Viridiplantae; phylum Streptophyta; class Magnoliopsida; order Brassicales; family Brassicaceae; genus Sisymbrium; species Sisymbrium irio. The sequence continues at coordinate 4,601 of ASZH01045174.1, read as the reverse complement.
ACAGTGAATTTATGATGATCCGCTTCTGTTCACACTCTCGCAGGTACAAGATACAATCCAATAACACCAAAACCAAATACACTGAAATAAACTGAACCAAGTAAATAACCAACACTTTTATGACCAACACCAACACGTTTAAAACCAGGACGTTTATAAATTTGTATGAAGCCACATCCATTAAACGTTTACAATCGCAAGACATACTAGTTGAAATCACTAAAAGAATGCTCATCGAGCTTATTAATAAGACAAAATGCAAACCATCAAAAACCAGTACACAATCCTGATCATCTTTTCCATCAGTTTTCCTATCCATTAATATCACCTGTTTGATTGTTAGACTTCAGGTTTAAAGCAGCCTTGTCGTCTTGAGTTCTTGAACTCTCTTGGTGACATTACCGCCTGCACCAACCTCCGCTTTGTGGTACCAACCATTACTGGTGGTTTCACCGGGAGGCGACAGATCCCCTTCTATCTGTCCTATCCTTTTTCTGACACTCCCTTGTCCTCTATCTCCTTTAAAACCTCCTCTGCATCCCCAATATCCATCTCCTTCCCCTGTACCGCAAATTCTTTTGTCTCTCCATCCGTAAGTTCCTGAAAACTCTCCTCTCCCTCCACTAGAGCCTCTACGTTTCTATCCTCATTCCCATTAATCTCCAATTCCATATCATCCATTTCCACACTAACATTACTCTTAGTTACCATTGTAGATTCCATCACTCCTGGCTTACCATTAACCTGACCATCTAAAGGATGTCCTATATCCTTCTCAATTCCAGTGGGTTCAGATCTTACCTCAATTGAACAATTCCTCTCCTCCTCGGTGTGTTGTTTAGTCTCGGTTGTAATCTCTGGGATTCATTCTTTCTCACTCACCTGAAAAGTCATCTCAAAGCTTACAATGTTCTCGATCTCTCCCTCCTCTTTGTGGTGTTCTTTTTCCTCCACCGTGGGACTCTTCTGTATTCTTAAATCACTGCTTCTTTGATATATGTCCTCTGGTGTGGCATATCGACTTTGCCCCCAGCGAGAGTTGCGATATCTGGAGCTTCCCTCCTCTCCACGGCTACTGCTGCGGTGTGAGGAATGACGTTTTCTTCCCCTATCTGCGACTCGCACCCACCCCAAGTCCTGCACACCATCCATCTTGCCTTTTCCATTACAGTAATAACCACGCGGTTCCTTCCTTCTCTGACCCTCAACATCGTGAATCACCACATCACTATAACTTTTTGTCCTGTCCTCACTCTTAATCCGTACATCCTCCTGAGCCTCCTCTTTCTTCATACGCTTTGGATTAGCAAGACAGTTTTCCTCTGCATGAGTAAAGCTGAAGCATAGTTTGCACCAGCCGAATAGCTTTTCGTATTTGAGCTTGATCAATACCTCCTCTTCCTCATAAAATTCCCCTCCCTTGAACTCCATCGCAGTTTCAAAACAGAGCTCTTTAAACCCATCTAAGATCACTTTGATTTTCCCATAATCTAAATCCACATCAGTTGTTTCCCCAATCACGTCTCCAATTCTTTGGAAGACTTCTGTAGACCAGAACTCCGTATGTAAACCCTCAACTTTGATCCAAAATGGAATCTCCAATGGAAAACTGTGAGACATCTTTGCTTGCCATCGCGCCAGCGCCACCATCCAGTAATCGAAGTGGTATGGTTGCATTTCCAGTACCACCTCTAAATACTCCTCTGTATCAAAATGAAATTGGAACTTGCCCATGCCTAAGCTTGCACCCGAGACCCTCCCCTCCACTTTTCATATTTTCGGAAGCATTATCAATAGAGCATCACTCTTTTGCTTTTCCGGGTTTAAGCATCTCCCAATCAAAGTTCTGGAATAGCTTTTTATCAGATCAGAATTTTCGATGTGTGGAACAGAAATCTTCAGTCTCTTCTGTCCTTCACCGTTTGTAACCTCTCCCACCTTTTCCCACAAAAAAAACCCTGAGACATGTTTGCCAAATGAGCACATAGATCCAATTAGTGAATGAAAAGGATTAAAAAGGAGAGAATGAGTATCTCAAGCTCGTTATTCTTATTTATATAGAGCAAATACTCATCCAAGTAATCGCAAAGAATATCGTCTGCATTAACAGCCCTTTGGTTGTAATTGATTCTCAATCGTGAAAATCTATTCTCAAAACCTTCTTTATCATACCAAACAGAGAGCGTAAAACGAATCTCCCTTTCCTTTTTTCCGTCATTAGTATTCCCAATAAATCGTCGATTATTTTTCACGCTGTTTGTGATGGACTTTGTGTTGAAGATAACATAGATCTTACCGTATTTGGACTGTGTTCGAATCATCTGCCTCCATAATGCTTCAGTATATCCTCCAATCAAATCCAGTATCAATGTGACGCAAATCCTTGCGATCGCATTCAATCTTTAATGTGATTCCCTCAACCAGAACTCCAGATCCCGTATCCATCCCCATAACTCTCCTAATCCGCCGAAGAGAACGGGTTCCTTGCCACACCAAATTGAAATCCTCAATCCAGGATCCCATCCCAGCCTCATCTTCCGAAAACTAGAAAATCGTCGCCATCTCTTCGTCGACAAGAGAGAGCGTCTTTCAATATCTTTTTTTATTAATTTAATTTAATCCGAGTTTGACTAAAAAAAATGTACTTCAAACATAACAAAAAGTATTTAATGTTAAACAAAAATCTATAAATATTCAAAGCAAAAAATATAAGTATATTGGTGGTTTCTATATTATTCTTTTAGAATGGTTATGTTGAATTTGTTTTTTTTATTTGTCAAATGATTTTATTAAAACATAATTAGTTAAATCTATATCAAAGAAGGATAGAAGATGGCTATTAGGAGCAAAAAGAGCACAAGCTTTAATCAACATGTTGGTCGAACAGTTGGTAAATCTGAAAACAACAAAGCTTGAAAAAGGAGATAAAGGTGAAACTAGAAACATGACCAACAAAGCAATCATAAGATAACATTCCAGAAAGAAACTTCTTTTGCATATTGACAATTCCATACAATTTCACCATGAGACATCCATGCCTCAAAAGCCATAGTGACCAACGAATCAGCATCAAAGAAAGCTGAATGATAGAAGGCTTCGATCTGAGATTCCGCAACAAGCAAAACCATCTTCAGCGTGAAACTCCTTCTCACATAACCACACAAGAAAGATGGAAATTTTGGGAGGAGGACATACTTCATTAAAGAGAAAACAGAGGTGAAGAAGCCTATAAGACTCCAACAGACTAGGATAGAACACATATCAAGATCATTATTTCCTAACAAAAGGAGAACATGAAACAATCTTGAACTTTCTAATCATTGGCACCACCAATCTGTAACTTCTTGAAATCATACCAACCTAATAATAGGCAGAGAAGACACAACATAAAGAAGTAATGGAGGGCAATGATGGAGAAAAATATCCTCATTAAGAGGTATGGAAGACCATAAGAGACCATAGGATTCACGAAAAATTGGCTTGTTTCCTAAAGATATAAGGAGAATATCTTCTTCAGAGCTACACAAAGCAGAGGAAAAGATAAACAAACCCACTGAATAAAAAGTCAAATAATCCGCAAATGGAGAAACAGCCATAGTTGGAAGGACGAAAATACTCACATATAAGTTGGTTGTTGTAGATGTTGTGTGCACCATTATGTTTGACACATGGGAAACTGCTTCCTTCATTGCAGCCCTCGAGCAAGAAGTATGAGCCATCTTTCTTGAATGATGACTGACAATCAGAGACAGCACAATCTGAATAAAACATTCTCTAGAGAGAAGAACTGGAGATTCCAATTAAGACGGTGGAAGAGATCCAGTGTAAAACGCATTTATGTCGGGAGTGAGAGAACAGCAAACTTCCAGGATTTTTTTGTGATGGTGAAAGGAAGGACCCGAGGCAGATTGGAATACAGCTAACCAGATATAGAGAAAAGCAGCTATTGGGATTAGCTGTGGATGAAGCAAAGAACGGCGGTGGACGACTGAGAGAGACAACCAGACACTAGGGGAACATGAGGAACAGAGGAGATTGAGACATCAAAAATAGCAAAAGAGAAGCGGTGAAGCAATTAAATCTAAGCCGACCCTAAACTCATGGCCAATGGTCAGAGAAAAGGACGACTACAAGCCCAGGCGAGATGAGGTTTATGGAAGAGTTCAAGAAGTAAGCTTAACCCGGGGGAAGAAGATTGGAAATTTTTTGAGGCGGCGATTTTAGGAAGCGAGTCAGAGAGAAAACTTAAGGCGAACCCAATTTTTTTTCTCCGAAACTAAATGTAAATATTTTTTAAAAACGGTGCAACACGAAGACTTCACGGGAGGCCACCTGATGAAAATTCCCCTAGGTCTTAGACTTTTGCTCGGTAATTGTTTGATAGAGATTGTGGAGTGAAGGGTCGCACTGAGGTTATAAGTGAGCCGAAGATATTCCCGGTTCTTCTTCTTTCTCGGATATGACGCACCAAGAAAAAGAGAAAAGAGATTGATTCAGTTGGCTAAATGATAGGAACCTGGGTAGCAGCTCGGGCCAAATCAAGGACATCGCTTGGACAGTTCATCCGACAGCTCGGAGGATGGGGCACGGACTGATCCGCT
>ASZH01045173.1:0-12166 GCA_000411075.1 Sisymbrium irio | reverse complement strand
GACAGCAGTCCGTGCAGAGACGTGTCTGTCAGAAGTTGGCGGCTCGCTATTATGGCCCCTTTGAAGTACTCGAGCGTATTGGCAAGGTCGCCTATCGTCTAAGGTTACCCGAGGATTCAAAGATACATCCAGTATTTCATATTTCTCCGTTGAAACCAGTCATTGGGCAGGGTTGCGAAGTGACACCCTTACCTGCGACACTGTCTGTGGAGGAGGAGTTGTTGATTGAACCTGAAGAAATCCTGAGTACGCGATACAATGACGAGTGTCATTTGGAAGTGTTGGTTAAATGGACGAATATGCCTGGTAGCGAAGGTTCATTGATGCGTGTGAAGGATTTCAAAGCTCAGTATCCTGAATTTTCACTTGAGGACAAGCTGAAGCTTCACTCGGGGGGTATTGATATGCCAATGAGGGTGTATAAGAGGAAGGAGAAGAAAGCAAAGAGATGAAGGAAGTTGAGTTGGCAAATTAGCTGAGCTGGCAAAAGTTAACAAGTCAATTGTAATTAGAAGTATAAATAGAGATTTGTGGAGGGAGAGTTCTTTTATACGTTTTGTGCATTCTGTTGTGGCTTGTCTCTCGTGTGTGAGATTCAAGAATTGGAATTAAAGGTTTATACGTTTGGACTTGTAATTGTTGAGTGGAATATATCGGAGTTCTTAACAGATAATGTGTCTGAAACGCATCAACAAGTAAAGAGAAATGAATCCCAATATGAGAAATAAACACACTCCGCAAATTAGATGATCGTATGATCCAAGAATGTAAGACATATGTAAAGCAACGGCTGAGCTGTGATTTAATATTTATGCTACTAAAACGGACATAGGAGCTAACGTGCCATAGGAGTCATTTGGGTGCTTGTGCTCACTTCACTGGAACTCTTTGATCGCACATCTTGACCTCTTCCTCTTGTTGAGTTCTCGTACATTAGACACTCGTTTAGTTGATGAACAATTTGTGCCATGTTTGGTCTTTCTGCTGAAGAAGGCATGGTACAGGACATTGCTAGTTCAAGAACTTTCCAGGCAGAGCTAGACTCATAAAACCCTTTGAGGTTTGGATCCATTATGCTTTTGATATCTCCTGTTGAGAGCATACATCTCACCCATTCTGCTATGTGAGGCCTTTCGCGGGTTTGATCAATCACGAGTTGGTTTGTTGTGATTTCTAATAATACTATACCGAAACTGTAGACATCACTCTTCTCGGACAACCGTTGTGTTTGGAAATATCTGCAAAGAATATAGTTTGTCGAAGTTTTGTCATAACAAGAGAAGAAAAATAAGCCTTGAAGTTAATGACAGAAACTAACAATGCTTACTCAGGATCGAGGAATCCAGGAGTTCCAACAACAACCGTCGACACATGAGTTTCACTCCCAACCGGGAAAGATCTTGAAAGCCCGAAATCACCAAGTTTCGCCTGAAAGTCTTCATTCAACAATATATTTGTGCTCTTGACATCTCTATGAATCATAGGCGGTTTGGATCCCGTATGCAAGTATTCCAATCCTTCAGAGTATTATGGTTAATTAGTTACAAAGCTGGTGGAAAAGTCGAAACTTCAAGGGAATATTAACACAGCTTGAGAGTGATCTTTGAAGATGGATTTTGACAAAAACACAAACCAAGTGCAGACTCTGCAGCTATTCTTAGTCTAGAAGGCCAGTCCAAGAATGTGGAGCCTTCTTTTCCTGCATTAACCAGCAAATTTTATCACTTATCAATGTTGAAACGATATATACCCAAAGCATATAGTTAATGGACTATGTTTTACCTGAGATATGCTCTTTTAAGTCTCTATTTTCCATGTACTCGTATACCAGTGCCAAATGATTTCTTTCATCACAATATCCAGCAAGGTTTACCAAGTTATTATGATGAACTCTCATTAAAAGTTCGACCTAGCAACCGATAGTAACCATATGCAAACATAACAGCCCGTTGAGAGTGATTTAAAGATAGATCACTCGAAGAAAATATTTTTGAGGATGTCTTATTGACATACCTCAGCCTTGAACTGATTATATCCTTGAGATGATGATGGAGAGAGTACTTTAACAGCTACCTGCTCGAGATTGTTCAGATGACCGTGATAGATGATTCCGAAGCCTCCTTCACCAAGAATCTTTTGGAAATTATTTGTCATTGCCATTACCTCTGAATAACTGAACCTTCTCTTTGCTGTTTCGATTGATGGTCGTAGAGCTACAAGAAAGGACTCAGCAAAGTCTGTGAGAACTCTAGTTTTTATGGTAGTTAATCAAGTCTCTAGATTGACTAGTGTACTGCAATATACCCTACCTTCTCTTCTTGACCGCTTTCTTCGTAGGCAAATGAAAAGGACAGCAAGCACAAGCAACACAATAGAAATGGAAGCAACTGACGCAACAACTGCTACTGGGAAATTCTTTTTGGATGGAGTGGTAAACAATGGGTTTCCCTGAAGGCTACATAACACAAGCGTTTCAACATTGAATTAACTATAACACAGACTTTGGTTGGATTAAAGAATCAGCAAGGAAGTGCAAGAGAACTTTACTTTACGACCATTCCTGCCTTTTCCCTCTCAAGAAGCTCTTGCGGAACCGGACCACTTAAACTATTATAGCTTAAGTTTCTGTTAGAAGAGAAGAATTCCGTCAAGATTAGTAGGAAAAATAAATTGGCCTAGACATGCTTTTGAGTGACTTACAGGAACAACAAGGAGACCATGGTTGATAGAAAGTCGGGAACTCCTCCGGTCAATTTGTTACTTGACAAGTCCCTAATAGTAGCATAAAAGTATTATTAGAGAAGAGTTCTTTTTCTTAGCGAACGAACATAGGAGAGGCGAGACTTACAGCACTTGAAGATTGGTCAGATTTTGAATGGCAGGTGATATGATACCGGATAATCCAATTGAGGATAAATTTCTGGTTACATGATGAGAAACTCAATTCAAGCTCAAGAAATATCTTAATTAGGACCCTGTATGCATTTTATATCTAATCAAAAGTGAAAGAATAGACGTACAGGGAAATGATTCTCAGTGGTACAGACGTATCAGTGTTGTTGCTGCATTTGAGATAATGGGATGGTTTAGGGACGCAGGGATCTCCACTCCCTGTGCTTAATGCATATGCAGCTAGGATTTTCTCAAACGCAATGACTGAAATAGAATTCAACTAATGATGGGAACCACTGAATGTTGGATAAGATTCAAAGTATCTTGAAGACCAAGATGTTCTTAATCGAGTTGGATTAGGAATAAGATAGGCTTAATGTAATTCTAATAGAATTAGGAGTTATCTAGTTCTAAGAAATGGAAAATGGGAAAACATAAATTCTAAGCTTATATATATGATCATCAAGTTGTGGTGAATCATATGAAGAGCTTGAGTTTAGTTTTTAAGAAGTTTTCTAAACAAAATAAATAGAGTCATACTTTATAATCAAAGCTAAGTTTGTTCTTTATCACTTTACTGAACCAGCATATGATGTACATAAGTGGATTAATAAAAGGACTCTGATATATATTAAGGCTATTTGGCTTACCATCATCTTCATATGTTAATGATTCTGAAATCTCATGTACCGTGAAAATCTCCATGGCATTAATTAGAGGTGGAAGAGATGAATCGGGGGTTTTTCTCAGTTCCAAGCTGCATTCTGAATCATTGCAGCTTAAAGGTACTTTGTTGTATACGGTATCCACCATCGACTTCGGAGGCCTATACGCTGTAGAAGTGATGTCTCCGTTGACCACAATGTGGAATATCCTAGTTTCATTGGCTTGTAAAACTTGTACTTCAAGAAAGTGCATGTAGATGTAGAACTGGTCTGTTAATTTTGAAGTATTCCAAGTAAGGATCAGAGGAGAACTGGCATTCGTTGGTATGGCACCCCTTCTAATTGCAGCTAGAGGCAGGTCATAAGGATTAGAATTTTCTATATCGACAGTGCTGTTGTTTATCATCGTCAAGTCCTCCCTAGAGTATGAAGACCAGAAACGATCATGGACATCCTGAGGATAGCTGAAAAGACCTTCTATTAGCCAGAACTAAGTAAAAAATAATGAAGGCATATACAACAAAAAAATTAAGTGGATGAGAATTCTAGCTATTTGTAAATATTAATGTGTGTATAAATAATAAATAAAAAAAGAAATTTCTATAAACATATATTTTTTTGTACAGTTTCAAAAATAAACTTTTAGTAAATAGGATTTTTACAACCATTTTTTGTATGGACTGCAGCTTTAAAAATCAAAATAAAACACAATTAGTAAATTTTAAGGATATAACTAAAAATTAAAGTTAAAACATCTCGTTCAATCCAACCAATCATTCCTGGAAATGTTATTTGTTAATCCAAAGCTCCGAACTAAAGGTTAATAGGATAAACATCTATCTGATATACAAATCTAGCACTTAATTTTCAGAAAATAAAACTCAAATCATATAGGCAGTAAAATTACCTTATAGATCTAGGGAAATTGCTGAAATACAATCGAGCAAATCTTTTCAGTGAACCGTTTCGAGTAGCATAAACATTATTGCTCAATGGCCGAAGTTGTAAGGCTGAAATGAATGGAACTGTTGTATTTGTCTTAACAAGACAAACCTGCAAAGTTTTAGACCATGTCGTGTGAATGATTTCTTTAGACATACCATATCTTCTGTCCAGTGACTGCAGTGATGCCCATTTGTTATCAGGGTCTTCCAGACGATTATATATTGTTTCCCACAAAGTCGCGCCTATATACAGATCGAACTTTGGATGACTGTCAAGACCATCGTAGTTTCCATATAGGAACGAAGCTCTGACCAAATAGCGAGTGTCTTGCGTGACATTTAGGTTATAGCAGTTTCGTATCCCATCGGGAAAGTATCTTAGAGTTGTATACGCCGTGTAATAATCTGCCGCCAAATGTTCTTGGATTCTACCAATTTTCCCACCCTCAACAAATTTGGCGTCCGAGGAATATGTTAATTTATTGGAATCGGTATAAGGAGACTCATTAGCTGGTAGCCCACAATCCAAGCTGATAAATCCTGGTAAAATAAAAACATGACTTAGTATTGATCCTGAATAAAAAAAGTAACCAACCAATGTAAGTAATTGCAAATTAATTATACCTTCTTGGTCCTGAGAAAATACGAGTTGTATTATGGCAAAACCCCCTAGCAGCGCGAATAAGAGTTGGTGGCTCCTCATCCTCTGTTTGCTTCCAAGGAAAATCCACCAAATTGTTGAAATACCAGGGAACTCGTCTTGTTTCGAAAATGAAAGTAACTTACATAAATTCTTCAAGTCCACAGCCTCTCTAAGTGCCACAATCCACTATAAGAAAATGAATCGTTATAAAATAAATATTCTTGTCAAATATACTAAAGAGATCATGCCAGTCATAACTCATAACATAGGCCTTCATAGTCAACGTAATGAAGAGGTGTCACAAACAGAAAGTCAAAACATCACAGCACCAAACATCACATACATATTATATAAAGATCAACATAGTATTTAATAGGATATAGCCAGAGACATCTTTCAGAAGGATAATAGGATCCACATTAACAGTAACCAGAGTTTCTTAACAACACCTTTTTGTTTTTTTGTAAACAAGAACTACTGCTTCAAGAACTAAAAGAGAATGCCAATTTTTGTGTGTTGAACGTTCAATGCCGGCTTTATGTTCTACTAGAATAGTTGAAAATTCCTCATAGATTTTCCATAGTGAAGCGTAAAATTTTAGTAGCTAGGCTCGTCAATCCCTGAACAATTCGTAGAGCTTTGTATAACTTTGAGCTTGTGAGATCAAAATATCATCTCAACAACCTTTTTGAGGGATTCTTCAAATCTTTCGTCACTTTTGGACTTTTGATTATGTTCAGAGAACACAGTAAAATAAGAATCTAATACACCAGCCTTTTGTAAAGCAGAGTTTAAATCTGTGGATTCCATCTTTTGTACATATGAACAGATAACTAAACGGTCCAAACTTATCGACCAAGATTCATCGACGAATCTTGAACTAACAGAAAAGAAAAACACTTTTAATCATGATCTTTGAGAAACGATCTTTGGTGAATATTGCCATCAACATAGCCACAAGCACCTTCTCATCGTGCTTCATCACATACCTTTTTAAAAATCATCAAATCAGTATCCAACAAAACAGACCGTATTGCAGGGAGTTCATTTCTGATCAATATTTTGAACATTGAGAGTTTTGACTATCTTACACCTTGGGACAGTCCTCTTCTCCAGGCAGCATGAAAATACTATAGGGTTTGAAACCATATCCTTTAGTAGCCAATTCATCTTAATCACCAGAGACTCAGCATTCCCTTCACTAACTCCGCATATAGTGAATGCATGGAGGAAGGAACTTGACCATCATCAGAAATCATATCTCTGCTGACTCGGACTATAAATGTTTCAATGGAGTTCAATACCTTCTTCGAGTATGCACCAGACACTGAACACTTCTTGAAAATTGCCATACATCGACCACAGTAAAGCCTAACATTTTTTTTATAGACATTGATCTTTGCTTCTACTGTTTTGTCGTTCAGTCTGTAAACAATGCGCAGAGCTTGAACAAATTTTAAGGTCGTCGGATTAAAGCACATCCCAAACATGAGGAGATACTTCAAAAGTTTCCAACATAAAGTCTGGAAGTTTGGAGATGAGCGTAGCGAATAACAGCTTCTGAGGCACACCCAAAACCAATATATTTCTGCTGCTTACTACTGTGTGGCAAAGAATGACATAACTTCTCGTACTCTATGGAAATATCATCGGCTTCTACAATATTTTTGACGAATTCAAAGTATCTGCTGATAGCTTTCTGCCATATCATTACCAAGATTGCATGAACTTTTGAAACAAGTGTCGTTACCTCGTACCTTTTCTTGACTGGAATAACTGAAGCTTGAGACCAATGGATTTCTCAGCCTTTGCTATAAATTTTTGGGGATGGAAGAAACGAAAATACTATTTTCAAAATAGTGGTTTCATGATCAAATCAAAATTTCATCACCTAATTTCAATGTATAACTGGTCTTCTTGTTGAAAGAAAGAAGATAACGAAAGAAAATAAATGAAAAAAAAAGATGATACAGAAAACAAATAATAAGTCCACTTCTTACTGTAAAATAGACTAATTAACAAATCTACTTATCTCCTTTTACCACATTGGTCAAATTTGCGCTGAACTTGAAACATAATAAGGGCACATAAATAGGCCACCAGGGAAAGATTTTTCTCCAAACCAACTTCTTTGAAGTATCCACCCTCCCAAATGATGCAACCTTTGGTCTTCTTGTTCGGTTCAGATTCGGTTCTCCCATATATTAGTACCACTTTCTTCTCCTCGTCAACGAAGAAACTCCATCCAATTTGCACCCTAAACTTCAAACCAGTGATTGTTGCCGTTTTAACGTCCAAGAACTTGCTCCACGACACTGAAATGGGCTCAATCTTAGTTGTAATCCATATCTCCATCTCATATGTATACCCTCGCTGAAACAACACTACAAGCTTCTCTTCTCTAATAGAAGATAGAGACACATACTCATCATCCTTTGCAAGATCAGAGTGAAATGGCAGATCCAGGCGCGGCCCAAATGCCTCTCTTGTAAAATCGAAACAGAGTAAGAATTTTCCCTTAACGTACTTCCTTTCCGTGAAACGCCACGAGACATTTCAGACGACCGAGACAATATAGCAGACGGGGTGGGAGCTGAGAGAACTTTCCATGAATTAGACCTAAAATCATAGATATCTTGCTTTATCTTTACATTGCACATACAATCTTCAAAAAGCATCAAAATTTTGTTGTTATTGTTGTTGTCGTATCCAAAAGCACATTCGAACAGAAATTCTCTGATGTAAGTGACTCTTGGTTCAATCCACCTGGTTTGACCTAAATACGGGTTCCAAACCAGTAGCCTAGACCTAGTGATGCGTTCAATGCATAATAATAAGCCGTTGCAGTGAATGACATTATATATCTTGGCTTGATTAAATTCAACTCACTAAACAAAGCTTAAAATCATTCGTCCTCTTGATTGCTAGGAACTCCTTGCCTGTGTTATCACAATGATTCTTTAGAAAGCTGGGACCTTTTGATAAACCGTTCCATTTTTTGCAAGTGAGTCTCACACCTCTCAGGGATGTAATCGGAACCCTGGAGAGTATCTCCTCTTCCAAATCATCTGGAAGATCAGACATCATTGTCATTGTTTCAAGAAATTAGGGTTTTCTATTTCTCACGCTTGCCCTCTCTTCACGTTAAAATAGTTTCTAAAAGTCACCCTAGAAAGATATTGGGAAATTACTAAACGGGCCAAATATTATAACTAATTGTTTTTTTGGTCATTCTTTTAATTGATCCAGTTCTTTTGGTTATGCAGCTTAAAATCCCAAAATTTTTTGCTACAAAGTTAGTGAGATGGAAAATCCCATCTGCTTTGTTTGGGGGAAAACAGAGTAATAAAGTCACAATTTTTTACCATAATCCATATAGACAAGAGAAACAAAGATAGTAAGAATAGTATCCTCCTAATTGTGAAGATTGCTTTCTAATCAAAGTCCTCGATTTATTGTCCCTATGCAACTGAGCTTTTACAAGACTAATTAATCATGTTTAGAAATGACATTTGCTTTGTTTCTTTCGAGGCTAAAACTTTTTAAATATCCATATTCAGACATTCCAAAACCTCTCAGGTTTTTATTTTACTTCAGCAATTAACCCATAAAACCGTGTAAGATATAGTTGTATTGCTATTCCAAGATTATTAATGTTAAAGAGTTAAAAGTACTGCATATTAGAATACGGAAGGTTCGAACTTGGTGTTTTCCATTTAAACTTCTGAAGTTAAGAATTGTGTATGAACTCGTACCACTTGTTTCTTGACTGCCATTCTCTACAAATTCAGCAATGTCTTCAAAAGCTCATTTGGTTTAACATATCGACCAAAGCATCACATAGCTATCTCCATGTTTCGAGGTTACTAACGTTAAAGAACTAGTGCTGAAAACTAACAGAAACTACAAGGAAAACAAAAAAAACTTTGACAACCCTTATGAGATATGTGACTCCCGACCTCTGGTTAGGATACCCATCAACTCAGCCACGAGCTTCTTGCCATCGTGCTCTCCCACAAATAATTGAAGAGACGTTTTCACTTTTAGGTATAGAGAGTTCTTAAACATCTAAGACACTTCTCCATGGTGGGGCACTTTGTAAAAGAACACGGAACCAAACGAGCAGACAACCACAGTTCAAAACACTTCTCTTTATTAGAAATCACTTGAACAATGTCGATACACAGTTCAATCAGAATTACTTGACTTCAACAATACTGAATCAAGACTGACTAATTCCTAACTACCCAAGAAACTCAAATGTCCATCTACATGTCTGTTCTATATCTTCTGATTAAACCTAATTCACTCACAAATGCTCACCACAATATCTCTCTCAAAAGCACACCAATAAAAAACCTTATATATTGTCAACTTTCCTAATACACAATCTTCACATAATATTCTCATATATTCTGTGAATCTTCTGTTCCACGTCAATAAATCTTCCAGCTGATACTCTTTCCAATATCTTCTTGTCCACGTCATCCAGCTCTAGTCACTCGAGCTTTCACTTTGTACGTGAGAAAGGTCCATTAAGACTCATCTGGTCGCCCCTCAGTTGTTTCTTGTCGGTTGTTTGGTTTGGTTACTCTCCTAACTTTGGCCTTTTTTTTTGGTTTAATTTTTGTCCCGATAGTCTAACTTTTTAGTCTACCTCTTTAAAGCATCAGCAACGCACAGACGCAGGTAAGGTCACTTATTTCTCTTCTTTTCTTTAAAAAAAGAAAAAGAAAATATGGATAAACCAATTGCAGGCTGCCATGTATACGTGAGGTCCGTAAAACACACTTACAGACGTCGCTTATTTCGGTTCTAGAGGCACGATCGTTTCATTTTTAAGTGGGCCCACCACTATTTTCTCTCCAAAAACCCTCTACGACCGATATTGATACTCTTAACCTACTCAAACCCAAAAACCATTGTAAAAGTAAAAACCTAAAAAAAAAAAGATAAGGCAAAAGTGCTCCATATTTGGGAAGTGCTTTTTCCTATAACATAAAACTCCAAAAGTGTCTTCTTTCTGGGTAATATTCTCATAATTGAATTGTTGGTAGTAATAATCATGGGTAAATGTCGTCTTATTGAAGCTGCATCCTGAGATACTATCCAACAACAACTCAAATAATCAACATCTAATCATCATCACTTTTTAAACCAGTTTTTATGAATAAATGTTAAAACAAAATCATCAGTGCTTTTACTCAAATCAATTTGTGACACAAGCAAACTAGGAAGCTTTTTGTTTTTTAATCTGTTGTTTATAAATTTACTAGAGAATAATATCTGAGGATGCTGTAAAAGTGATTTTACTTCATCATCAATCGTCACACAATTCATATTGTGTATTTTTAGTTTGGCAACCATTATTATTTCATAAATTGTAACCACTCAAACCAAAATTAAACATCTAAAATGGATCAAAACTGTCAAAAAAAAATATAAATGACAAGATATATTTCCAAGTTAGAACAAAACGATATGCAGATTTTCTAGCTTTGTATCATAAGACCCATTAGTAGTGTTAGTTGTAACTAAAAAGTGGAGAATCAATAGCTTAAAATAAATGATAAATATTTAATTCAAATTAAGGTTGTTATTTGCTAAGATGGCTTGCTATACTTTTATCCAAAATATATATATATATATATTATATCTATCGTATAAATTTTTATTTAAGATGCATCTTATCATATTTTTATTTAAAATATTTTGACACTTAATATGTCTATTTTCTTGACATCATAATCAATATCTTAGAGAACTAATAAATAGATTTATCTATAGCAACCACATGTGTCTTCTTTGTCACCCGGAGATCTTTTATAACATAATCCACCAAAAGGAGTTTTATGCAATTCCTTGCATTTCTTACTGCATTCGGGAATCTTCGAGTAAAGACCTATTGGTTCTAACCATCCCTTTGCTTCCGCTGAAATTTTATTTTAGTTTTAAAAAAATTATTTAAGTATTTAAAAACATAAAAAATTAATTTATAAAATGCATTATTCAAGGTTTTATAACAAAAAAAGAGTATAATCTATGTTCAACTATGACTATATTTTAATAGAAAAATAATATTAATTAGATCGAATAGAAGGTATATAACGATATAAACTTACATCAAATAGAAGGTAAATAACTCTTTTTGTAACAGAAGGTAAGTAACTCTTTTTTTTTTTGTTGCTTGTACCAGTTAAGAGAACAACGAATAAAACACCATATAGAAAAACCAAGTTGCTAGGTGAACCTATTATATTTTGCATTTTTCTTAATTAGTTTATCGTTTTTTTCTTTCTTATGAGATCGAATAGTATAAGCCTTTTGCTATACTATGGGGGTGTATTGGATTAGGAGTTTTAGGAGAGTTTAGGGTTTTTTATATATTCTACTGTTATTCAACTAATGATTTTAAACACTATTTCCAAAATGTGTTATTGAATATGAAATCTATATGAATTATTTAAAAACCACTTACAATCTCCTGTTATTCAATTAACAATTTACAAATCCTATATCTCCTGTTATTCAAAACTAGATAGTAATTTGAAAAAATAATTGTGAAGAGGATTCTAGGAGATTTTACATCTATCTTTAGTTAAAAATAGGCCCTATAGAGTACACACCTTGGAGGTGGTATTTGGAGAGAGTTATCGGAAAAGAAAAAACAATTAAGAAAACTGCAGCTTCTTTTTTTCTCACTCTTCTTCTATATTTCTGGGTTTGATTATATCAGAAAAAAAAAATTGCCCTGGGTTAGTTTAGTTTCCTGTCTCTTTCGATGTTTAGAAAATTCAGATTTTGTTCATCTCTGTAATTGGCTAGGGTTTTCTCCCCAGTTCACTTTGGATTTACGGTAAACAAAAAAGACGAGTTATCTTCCTTATATATTCATCAAACCCAAAGGATCCTGGATTGTAGTTTCGTCTGCAGCAAATCATTTTTCTTTTTTAATCTTAAATCGGTAAAAATGGAGAAAGCAATCGAGAGACAGAACTAGCCCTGGGCGTTCGGGTACCCGA
>ASZH01045172.1:0-12156 GCA_000411075.1 Sisymbrium irio | reverse complement strand
ATATATATATATATATATATATATATATATATAATATGAATAGATGTATTTATCAACTATATCATATACTATCTGTAAGAGTTAAATTTTCACTCACTATAAGTGGAACATTTTTCCACTTAACTTTTGCATTAGATTTCCAATTCCTATGTTCATCATGAATGGCTGGTTACACACGAATGACATGTCTGATAAGCAAATATGTCATATATGTATGTTTATTGATCAGTAAAAGATTAAAGTCGAGCCAAAAAAAAAAGATTAATATCAAAATCAGTTAGACCTTTGACACCTGCGACTATAGTCATTAACCATCACTTATCAAACGAACACTTATCAACAACACGGACTTTGAATGGTGGTATAGGAAAATGGTAATTCATTTAAAAAAGTACTTCATTTGACTTTAAAATATCATTCACCATTTTTGCTTTTTTATTATATTTAATAAGAAAATTGCATATAATTCATTTTTGTCTTTTTTATAAAAAGCAAGAGAATAATGTGTATGTTTTCTCTACCATATATTTAAAAGTATTCACCCATTTTATATAAAATCTTTTTAAAGATAATTAATTTAAAAAATATATTTTTATTTTTTTCTATAAATTACGATAATCTAATTTTTCCATACATCATTTTACAAATACAATCATCAAAACATTTTTTTGCCTATTTCTCTCTCATTTCTTTTCATCACTCTCTCTTTTTGCTTACATTATTTATAATATATATGATATGTTTTAGTTAAATTCTGCAAAAATTATAGCTTCAACTAATCAAGCCCTATGAAATTTGAATGCAGTATATCTTAATGTTAGACACAATTTGTAAATAGATAAAATATTAAACTGTGATGACTTAGAAAGTTTCAAATCATACATTTAAATTCTTCGGATTTTCCTACACCATCTCAATCTCAACTTCGAAACATATTTTATTAAATTTGGTAGAAACGAAGCCAATATATGTTGCTTAATTGACTGAGTAGCAGCATTCAAAGCAAATGAATACATGTTCTCGATTAACGCGTGAGGAATTAGTAAATGACTCAAACTAGTAAAGGTTCAGTTTATTGTTTTTCTACTTGTTTATTAGAATATGTCGAAGAAACTAGAATACAGTATAGTAAATAAAATTATACGGCATTGATCTTATACCCAATCACCAGATAGACATATAGTTGACCAAGAATGCAAGATGCTAGTAGGTGGTAAGATGGATTTATTTCAATCATCAATACGATATATGAAAATAAAATGGACAAAAGAATTAGAATACGAATGGAATATGTATGGCAAATTATATACGAGAGGGCGGAAAGATTAAAAAAAGAGGTGCCGAAATGAGCGTTATTAAATAATGTTGGATAATGCATCCCTATTATATTTTAACATACAGTACTTGTTATCCCATAACAATTGAGATGTCAAGTCATCGTCCACGAAATCAAATAATGGAGCTTTATAAACTTCCCAATTATCCATACTTGGGGATCTATAAATTAAAACGAAGTTGGAGTATGAGGAATTATGGCCGCTTATTGTTGTTTTGATGTGAGCATTACCAACAAAATTTCAGGTCCAGATCTCAACTTTATACAAAATTGATTGAAATGAGTTCAAACTCTGAAAAGGCATTATAAATCCTTAAAGTAATCACCATCATTTGATTACATTTTTTAATATTTCTATTCTAATCTTAAAATAATTATATTATAAAGTTATTCGATCTAGTTAATGATTTAAAAGTTTCTACACAGATTTAGAGTTTAAAGTTTAATTTACAAAAAAAATACAATTTTCTAAATTAATTTATGGTAAGTTTATTAGAGATTCAAAATGCTGTAGTCTGTGGACAAAGCTGTTTAACATAATCTCTTATATATGGTAGATTTATATAATAGAGAAAAAGGTATATCCTAGAGTTGTTGCTAGTCATATAATTATCCATCGCAATTACGTGTATTGTTGATAGCTAGTTTGATCATCATTAAATACATAAAAATATAAAACTTAAAAGATTCTGAATACAGAATTATAGTAACAGAAGACAAATAAAAATATCGATATATCCGTGATCAAAGAATCTGAATACAGAATTATAGAAATTTTGAAATATGAATAGGACCTAGTTAGTCTTATTAGTTATACTTGTATATGCCAATAAGCTTTTTTAACGATGCCACGAAGTTCAGATATACCACACTTTGTTGCCAAAAAAAAAAAAATCTGGTCCCATTAATTATTTTATTTATTCTTTATTGCTAGTTTCATTTCTTCACGTTAGCGCTATAATGTAGTACAGAAATAAATACAAAGAATTAAGGGGTTAACATCATAGTAGACTCACTTGGGTTAACATCATAGGCTCCTTACTTTTTTTATTTTATATAAGTAAATATCCGATTCACAATTTAGTCTTATTGCTTTACGGCTTGGGTGATGTTAAAAATAAGACATTGCGAGGCCACATCAGGATAATCTTGAAGCATATGCCATAATGTCAGTATGAATATTCCTTGTCATTTCCCCACTTTGTATGATAAATTGATAAGATAGTGGTAATTACACATATAAGTATGTAGTAACAATTTATGAATATATTTTTATCAAAAACTTTTTTTTGAAGAATATTTAGCAAACTCATAGTTATTATTTTGGGTTTAGGAGCCAGTACGAGAGACAAGTGCAAAGTACTTCCTATTTGCCTCTTGGCCAGTAATTCTTAAACTGATAAACCCAAAAGAGTGTTGAAAAATATACATGTACAATTAAAATAAATTCGCTGACTCATTCAATAATATTAAAAAATATTTAATTAAATGCATAGATTATGAAGAGTCATTCAATCCTTTTTAAATTAAAGTATCTAAATTTGACATGCTCATTTATATATTATCAATCATGTAACTGACACAAAAACAATTATGTGAAAAACTATATTAATTTAGTCTGGCGTAAATAAACGCTTAGATTTGGAAATATATATTATAAGCCTATTTATTTATATATATATATATATATAGTATTAAATATAGTCTTGTTGAAGCTAGCCAGTAGCAAGAATTTGGGAAAATATATTATAACAGATGTTGCTTCATTGGTTGGCTCATCCATTGTCTAATTGACAAATTCTATTCATTCTTGTGGTAGCACAATCCTTATGTGTTCATTTTCTTAAAAGGTTCTAGTGATTTTAGCTTACTTTTAACATTTTCTTCTTTTATGAGGACACAACTGATTTTCGAGTATGATTTTGACAATAGCACAAGTTGTGAACTGTGTGGGTAGGAGACAAATCCATATTTTAATAGATTGCAGTAATGAATAAAGTGATTCATCTATTTATTTATCTATTTATTTTTGACGACATTCACTTATTTATTTCTTTGTGAACATTATTGATTGTATATTTTGTGTTTTTTATTTGTGTGATCGAGTAATTTGGATTATCATTACCTTCTTTCGGATCTAAACGGGTAAGTAATTGGCCTTAAAGTCATAGAGACTATGGATTATGAAGTACTGATTAAACCCAAAGTAGTGTTGGTAATGATTATTTTTATTAAAAAAGAGTCATTAAACTATATCATATCGAATTTGAATTCATATACATCAAGAATCCATTCAGTCCTAATTTGGCATGATCGTTTAGATATGACGATTTTCATGTTGAAAACAATACTATGTGAAAAAAACATAAAAATATGGTTGACGTGAAAAACACATAAAAAACTTGGAAAAGTTATACAACGGGTAAAACAAAAAAGGAAAAAAGCGAACTGAATGAAAATGCTACGCAAAATGTTCCTCAGAGAAGTAGCTCAATTCCCAAAGAAAATTAACAAATATTTTCATCATAAAAGTATTTTCGGTTTGATGATGCAAAAATAAATGGGAAAACAGAGAGGGTTGGTATAAACTGAGTCATTTTCGTTAGGATGTCGAGTGTAAAGGTGAAAGACCTCCGTTTGCTTTGCGTCATAGAATACAATTTGTATGTTTCCTTTTTCTTAGGGTTCAAAATGATTACGCAAACTCTATACATCATATGTACTAAAAAAATATCTACTAATCTAAGAACAAGTGGACTAAGAAGAAGCCAAAAATCAAAATCCATATCAGAAGAATGAAACCATTAGTCAATTAAACGGTGAGACATTCTTTGTCCTTTTTCTATAGAGATAAATTGTAAACATGCAAAGTCAAGCACAAGATATCAGAACTTCCTATTACAGTAAGAACAACACATATATACCATATGTCCATAAGGCCATCCAATTCAGGGGGAACTTCCTATTATATATTCTCTGCGAGCTAAACCGAAATCAAGTGATACAAAGAAACGCAGAATCCTACATTTAATTTGAGAGAGGACAAGGAAAACTTTATGAAACAAAGCTCACTTCTTGAGGAGCAAGCCACTGTACTGAGCCATGATCTTTGAGGCTCTTGTGATTGAGTTTGTCATGTATGAGTTCTCCACCAAGGTTTTGCAAAGGCGTTGCTGTGTCTGTAGTCTCATTGGACTTCGGTAACAAAGAATGCTCAAAAGCAACAGGTTCTCGCTCGTAGGTGTGGACTAGGTTTGGTTGGACAACATTGTTGGCTAGTGCAATGGATTCAACAGCAGAGATAATTGCATCTTTATCGGTTCTGTTGAAGAGTCCTGCACCTCATCTGGCTTCACTTAGTGAATGATGTCACCCATAACAGCCAAGGCATCACGCTAGCTCACAGCCTTCAATCGTCCATCCGCATATCAAAGGGTCGCTCATCCGTTCCTCATAACTGAATCGGGTTTTGTCAGAAATCCATTCCTCATTAATATCCTTGCAAAAGGACAATCACGGGTCCCACCAAACTATTTTTTTCATTACAATGTTCATACCTCATTAAAGCGTGGAATGATACGCATCAACTCTGGTCCTCTACTATCAACACGAATGTTGGATCCAACAGCATCACTAACATCAGTTCACTAACATCAATTGGCTTCTGTTCTTTTCAACTCCCAGTTTCTGGTTTTGTTGTAATGACAACAGTTGGTTAAGACAGAATCTTCTGTTCTGTTCTGTCTGTGGAGAGCGTGTGGAAGAGAGAGAGATGGGCTTTGTTATGATATTTAATTGGGCCTTATTCTATAAGTAAAGCATATTAGGATTTAGAAGAAGAAAGACCTAAGCCCATATATCTAAGGCGGTCTGGTTTTCGATCCGAGAGAAACCCTAAAACCCTAAGCAGTCTTCTGCTTCTATATATAAAACACAAAACCCTGGCTGATATCTTCCATCCAAATATTCTCGGCGGCTTTAGCAAAAACTATATCGAATTCTTGTTTTCCAATCCCATTGTGTATTAGTTGTTGTTTTTAATCGGTAGCTATATTTCAATTTATGTATGGAGAAAGTGATGATAAGGAATTGTCGCCCCAGTCTTACTTGTCATCCACTACGATGGATGCAATTTGGTGATTGACTATTTTTGTCTGATTCTCTAATATAAAAAGATTTCTTCTTTTTGTTGAGCTTAGGAGTTAGTTGTTTGGAAGTGATGAAATGGCATAATGTTTTGTGACACCCAGTCTGATCTGCTTTGGCGGAGTGATTGATTTGCCATATTTCTCTGATCCAATTTTCATTCATAAAGTTTTCATTTTTATTATAAAAAATGAGTTTTTTTTTTGTGAAGAAGAGGAATGAAGATCATATTACCATATACGTCTGCAAATCTGAAACAAAGTGTTGATTCATTGACATGCACTACCATCTGACCTCTTCTTCACTTTTACTTTTTGTTTTTCTGTTTTCAATCTCCTTTGGGTTACTGCAATCAATGATGAACAAAATCGTCCATATTTAATGATAATCCCATGATTATTAATCACTAGATCACCATCTTTCGGCTGAGATTGCAGTTTGCTCTTTTATTATCTTTTTGATTTGGTTTTGTTGGGAATAGTTATTGCCTATGGTATCTGATGTCCAAAGTTTAAATATATGTAGTTGGACATTTCGTTTTTCAGAGGCAGAAACTGAATTAACAGGCCTTTGCGACACTGTTAGCTTCTTTTCTCATAAGCTATCTGTTACTTTTTTTACCTGTTTACATCATTTTTGCCCCCTTTCTAGGCTATTAACCTTTGTGTTTACTGTATTTTGGCTTTTATTTCTTTTGTCTGTTATATTGTTTTTGTGCAGGTTAATTGCAACCTTCTTGTTAATTGTCAGAGTTGGTCAAAGGAGAGGAACTTCATTTGGATTCGTTCAGATTTGGTTAATAACGTTGGGATCTCTTGTCACAAAGATCTGTAATTTCTTGTAGATTAATATTTGTTCATGTAAATTCTCTTTTAGTTGTAATCAAGCTTTACATTCCCAAATATATTGTTTTGTTACTTTGATTAACATAGATTGAAACGAAGATTAAAGCATCGGTAATAAATTGTCAATGATCATGAATCAACCATTCCTGCTTATCTCGTGTTTTCCTAAGGTCGTATATACAAAACATGTTTTAGTGAAATCTCTGTGTGCCTTTTCTCCTATTTCTTGTTGTTGATTTAAAGACGTGATCAGGCATGTCTTTTAAATGGCGAAAATTTGCTACATGTTTGATGAAACTTTTGAAGAGAGTAGAAAATTGTTTTAAAATAATCTTTCTATCTCTCGACTAAAAAATGATCTTTCTATCTAGTACATATTTTACAAACATTGATCAACTATAATTATCTAGAAGACAAGCAATTGTTGAGTCATACTACTCTGTTGTTCTTGATGTTGCGAAGAACAATGTACAGAACATGTAGCGCTGGAGATTGATATTAACAAAGCCTTTTCTGTATCCTCGTCCATTCTTCGTTCTATGAATTTGATTAGATACTCTAACAAAACCGAATCTAATGGCAATGTGATTGGTCCATCCGTCGGGAGGCCGAACTCTTCTTCAGAGATCTTCAACAGCTCTTGGAAAACAGAGTTGCTCAGGTAACTTATGGGAAAAGAAAACCGGATTTTATCTGCCGTGTAAACCACAAAACATCCCTCTTCTACTGCCGTGCTGCTGCTAGTAGATGTACTTGATCTTTGGAATGAGATTCTTTTCCTGTGGAGGGCCGCTTTTTGTTGCCATTTCTTGGCCATCTTGAGTAGCTTCTTTGTGTTCATCATTATTTTCAGGGAAAATATTTGTTTGAATCGAAAAGCAAAAGAGATTTGTAACTTTGTTGTATAACTCTTTGAATGCAAGTTATAATTGATGAGGAATCCCATAGGCTCGTTATCTATATATGAAGAGAAGCTATAAGATTTTAGATAAACTTCCAGACACCAAACCCAACATAACACATGGTTCTGTCTTTGTTGTATGTGATCATAAAGGGTCCCAAATCTTGTACGCTCATCAAACTTGTGGTTTAAAACATATTCTAAAAATGATATGACCATGTTGTTGTGGGTTTGATAGCAAACTAAAATTTTAGATACAAAGACATGTGCAAGTGAATGAAAGATGTCGAGCTTGTAGGCCCTTTGATGTTCTAAGGGAATTAGAACCATAAACCGCAAAATTTCAGTGGTTGTGTTTAATTCTTGGGTCCTTTAATATTACATTCTTTAGAAGTCAAGATAATTTTATTTGGCTTTAAAGATAAGCTTCAAACCAATGGTGTAGCCCTGTAAGAATTTTTAATAACGAGTTAAAAAGTTTCATGGAACCGTTAAGGTTCATTTTAAGAAAAATTTACCAAACGCTCACAGGTTTATCTCTGGTGTGACCAGTGACCATTACTGAAAAATGTTGCTTTAGTAAATCTTGAGAGCAAGCAAAGCAAATCAAACTTTATCTTTACAAGCAAATCCGATTAAGTATATACGCTATAAAGCTTGTGCTTCCTCATTTTATCAAGTTTACTTTCTGCAGCACCATCTTAGAACTTCTTCTTGTGGACGGTAGATCAAACTGTATGTATCTACAAATATTTTGTTGTGTCTAATCTGAAACTTCACAAATTGGCTGTCTTAAAGAGTCTAATTCACAAATAATTTCTGACTTAAGTTCTTGTTGTCACAAGCATTGCAAAGAGCATCTCTCACTTGGAGACAAGAGTGGTTAGAGCAACCCGAAAGACCAAACTCATGCTTATATTTATAGATTCTCTGTAAGCTAACTAAATAAATTAAATCCGAAATATAAACAAAGGTACTATAAACTAGTATTTTGGTGAATGATCTGGTGAAAAAGAATGTAACAGTTAAGAAGAATTAAGACATGTAGACAAGTCCATATAGAGAAACACATGTAATAGTTCATTTTCACGTCCAAGATCAACTATGCTTTAAAATTGCTGATGTCTTTGGGACAGATTAAGTTCAGATGATAGGAACGCCTCTTTCCTGTGTTTATGTTTTGTTCCATGTGTGTCAATTTAGAGATTCATAAACAGCTGCACCACTTCTGAGATACGAAGTGGTTATCGTGGATATGTCTAGTGAAATATCTTGAAGATTTTTCTTTAAAACTTCATGTGAAAAAGCATGTACCACAAGAGATACTGAAGCTGCTCACTTTTTCTTGTTTGCAATAGAAGTTGATTTTGATGAAAGGAGACGAAGATAGTAATTTGTATTTCTGTGTCTATCTAATACACTACACAAACAGAAAGTGATAAACTCTAAAATACAAGCAAATGTTGACTACTACTTTGTTCGTGTAGTTGCAAAGAGCATTGCGAAGAACATCTAGCACTAGAGATTGACATTAATAGAGCCTTTTCTGTATCTTCATCCATTCGTCGTTGGACCAATTTGATGAGATACTCCAAGAAAGAAGAATCGAATGGCAATGTGATTGGTCCATTAGTCGAAAGGCCGAACTCTTCTTCAGAGATCTTCAAAAGCTCTTGGAAAATAGAGTTACTCAGGTAACTTATTGGAAAAGAAAACCGGATTTTATCTGCCGTGTAAACCACAAAGCAACCCTTCTCTGCTGCAGTTGAGCTGCTAGTACTAGCACTTGACCTCTGAAATGAGATCCTTTTCCTGTGGAGGGCTGCTCTTTGTTGCCATTTCTTGGCCATCTTGATTAGCTTCTTTGTGTTCATCATCATTTTCTCAAAAAATTTAATCCAAAAAGTAACAAGGAGGAGAAAGAAAGAGAAAAGATTTGTAAGTTCTGTCTGTAGAGATCTCTGAATGAAACGTATGAATGATGAATAATACCATTGCCTTATTTCATTTTATAGAGGGAGAAACTGTTAATTTTAGACAGGCTTTGGGACAAGCTCCTGAACAAACTAACCAGACACAACACATGCCTTTGTTTCTACTCTATCTGATCAATGATGGTCCCAAGTTGGCATAATCAATTGTATGTACAAAACAACTTGTGGACTATACAACTTCTGTTGAGAAGACATGATCATGTGGGTATGAAAGCTATATGACAAGAGTTAGTTACAGTATATACATACTAACAATTGAGAATTTGTATAGACAAGAGAAGCCAAAAATACCAGACTCATGCTTGTATACAACTTTGTTTGTCAGCATAAGGGTCCCGTGTTGGTTAGTAGATCCATTAGCTGAATCAAATGTGATCACAAAAATAATAAGTTTAGTAATTATTAGCAGACAACAAATCTTTTG
Organism: Sisymbrium irio; assembly: GCA_000411075.1. Classification (NCBI taxonomy): domain Eukaryota; kingdom Viridiplantae; phylum Streptophyta; class Magnoliopsida; order Brassicales; family Brassicaceae; genus Sisymbrium; species Sisymbrium irio. The sequence goes on along the minus strand of ASZH01045172.1, from coordinate 2,510 downwards.
GTGAAATCAGGGACAAAAAATGTGGTTACAATTAATGATCAGAGAAATAGATACAAAAAGGACATGTTTTCTTAAATCAAAGACGAAGATCCTTATGGAAACATCTCGTATCTGTGTTAGTTCTTGCCCATTCTTGTATAACTTCAAAGCTATTCGTAGGGACAACTGATGAATTGCTTTGATAAAAAATTATAATCAAGTTACCATTTTTTATGACAGGAAGTTTCAGGGAGAAACAGTGTGAGTAAACCAAACAAGTTCACTTTTCTTTGTTTACAATGAAAGCTGATTTTGATGAGACAATTTGAAAGAGAGACGAAAATAATGGTTTGTATTTCTGATATAATCTTTCTAATATAATGTACATGAATCCTTAAAAATACAGATATATATTGCTAAACACTAATTCTCTAAAATACAACCAATTGTTCTTGTTGTTGTATAGAGCATGGTAGATAACACCTAGCGCTAGAGATTGACATTAACAAAGCTCTTTCTGTATCTCCATCCATTCGTCTTTGGATCAATTTGATTAGATATTTCATGAATACCGAATCAAATGGCAACGTGATTGATCCGCCTGTTGGGAGACCGAACTCTTCTTCAGAGATCTTCAAGAGCTCTTGGAAAATGGAGTTGCTCAGGTAACTTATCGGAAAAGCAAAGCGCGTTTTATCAGCCGTGTAAACCACGAAACAACCCTTTTCAACAGCAGTTGAGCTGCTTGTAGTACTTGTTCCCTGAAATGAGATTCTTTTCCTGCTAAAGGCTGCTCTCTGTTGCCATTTCTTGGCCATCTTCATGAGCTTCTTTGTGTTCATCATTATCTTCAGGGGAAAAGCTTTTCTTAGATCGGAAAGCAAAAGATATTTGAAAGTCGTGTTGTATAACTCTTGAAAGGCAAGTTATGGTTGATGAAAATTCCAATATGATTGTTGGGTTATATATAAGAAGAAGATAGAGCAATTAAATTAAACATAACACATGCTTCTGTCTTTGTTTTATCATTGTATGTGATCATAAAGAGCCCCACAGACCACAGACCACAGACCACATGCCTCTGTCTTTGTTGTGTGTGTGGTTACAATTAATGATTAGAGAAATATACTTTACAAGAAAAAAGAGGTTTAAAGATCATTCATTAATCTTCTCTTTTGTAAAACCATAATTGGTATTTGCTTTCGTGGATCAAACTGTATATCGAGATATGTTTTCACATCTACAATAAATTTTTTCAAAGATCTAGACTGCAAACAAGTTTTACTCTTTCGTGACGACAGACTAATTAAGTTCAGATTTCAGAGTAAGTGTTGACAGCAAGCACGTTTTACTCTTTTTGGAGCCGGATTCTGGTTTATCTGTATTGAGACTAGCAAATTTGCTAATAAAGAGAGAGAGAGTAGAAACAAAAGGTATATATAGATTTATAAATAGAGAACTGTTCCAAAACATTAGAGACGAGAGAAGCCAAAGAACAAGCAAGCAGATTAAGTGTTGACTTCAATCCATGTACCTTCTGTTTGGTTTTCTCTTTCTGATTGATCGCCTTATCGTCTCATTAGCATTGCCGTCGTTCTTTTCTTTTCTTCCTCTCTTCGAAGAAGAAGAAGAAGAAGAAGCAGCAGAAACAGTCAAAGGTAGTGGTGGTTCTACTCTCGCTCTCTTCCTCTCATACTCGGCATCATCGGTCTGAAGCTGGAATCTACAAACAGGACACGAGTTTCTTGTCCCTAACCATGGCAAAATACAGTTCTCATGGTAACAGTGTCCGCATGGAAGCTTCTTCCCGATTTCACCAACCACCATTGTATCTTTACACACAGCACAAACCACAATCACCCTCTCTTCTTCCTCAGTACAACAAGTAGAACCAACGTCGAAAGTCTCTAAGGCCTCAATGGCTGATTTCGCAGCTGGTGGTGCTCCTCTCCTTCTACCACCACCGTCAACGTTTCCTTCGGCTAAAGATTCGTACCAAGCTGCATGCCCTATGTCATTATCGACTCGGAATAGCTCGAGCTGCAGATTTCTTATGCTCCTAATTGCCTGCATATACGTAAGGTACTCATCCCGATCTTGGATTGACGTGACGAAGCCTTCGTTGCATTCGCAGCACAAGACGTTGTCGTCTGAGGTTCCAACAGCGACACGTTTGTTGCAGGGGTAGCACCAGTGTGACTCGGGAGCGTCGGACATGGTTCTTTCTGTTAGTTCGTTTTAGATGAATGTTTTGTTTCCCACCGTAAATAATAAGGTCATGCAATTTATACAAGACTTAATTTTAAATCCTCGGGAGAAAAAGGAAATTTTTGGGGGTGCAAAAGAAAATTTATAAGGAAAATTGCATATAAAGGGAAATTGTATATAAAAGGAATATCTGACATAATCATTTTGTGGATTTGATAATCTTGATTCTTAAATCAGAAAACTACTAGGATAATACATGCCATGATTAATTATTATTTTTAAATTATATTTTTAATTTTATGTTTTAAATTATATTTTTAGTT
>ASZH01045171.1:0-12136 GCA_000411075.1 Sisymbrium irio | reverse complement strand
TTTTTATTTCTACTGCAAGTGCACAGCTTATAATTGAAGTATTTAAGATTCGATTCCAGAGGACCAGCGTTACACTATGAATCTATGAGGATTAAAACGAAGCTAAGACAGAATATGGGTTTGTTGGTTGTCACGGTAATAAACGAGAAAGTAAATATTGAAAGAAAAGCAATTAAACAACGCGGTAGATCAAGGGTGAATCGCAGGAAATTCAGAGATCATGAATCGAACAACTATTCAGGGCATAATTAAGAACATGTCTCGAACTCAAACATAAAAGTAAGACTGATCCACTGTCGTGGCATCAACAAATTTATCTAACAACCTAGAATTCTAAACTGTCGTTTCAACCTAGAATTCTATACAAGCATTAAGAGCAAGTTTGATAAGTTCACAAATCGCAATAACATCAACTCTCGCAGGCTAAGGACGATTTGATCATCTATGTTCTTTCATGCATTTAAACAATCACTTTTGGTGCATTAAACAACCTAAACTCAGAGATTAGGTAGCTAATCTAATTTCAGCATTAAGATCAACAATAGATGAAGGCAATCAATTGATGCAGTCCTATCTGTGTTCAATTCATTGATTCACAAATCCCTTTAAAACTCTTAATCTAACTAAGTGACTACTCAGACATAGAGAAACAAATCATAGCAATAGATGAAGAGAAATCCATGAATGAAATAGATAAACAAGTAAAGAGGGTTCAGAATTCTTCTCAAGTGTTGTAGAGATTTAATTTCCCTCAATCAAACAAGATACAAAACTCTCTAGAAAATTGTGTGTGTCTCCAAGATAGAGAAAAGAACGATCATAAAAAGTTGCAGAAGGCGGCTCTCTCTTCTTGGTTGTCTTTTCGTCTAAATTAGGTAAACTTGTGTTTTCCCTTTTCTGTCCGTCAGGTTGAAGCAGGTGCTCCCAGAGTAGACAAAATCGGGAGCAGGTGCTCCCATGTACAATTTAGGCTCTTTTACTCAGTTTTGTCACCTTTTTACTCCAAAGGCTCCAGCAACTCCAAACCTCGTTCTAAGCCAATCTTTGACCTGAAATGCCCTGAAATAGACTCAAAAGACTCCAAATAGATTAGATAACAAAGGTTAGAATGAGTCAAAATCATAACATATCACTTGATACTCAAATATTAAAAGTTTTGATATTATTAATTTTAAGGAAATTTACAAAAATACACCTTGTATGATACACCTATTCGTCTTTGAACTTCATAAAACTTCAGTTTCAATTTTACACTCTTTATTGTTTGTTAATGTCAAAAATAATCTTGGTAATACGACACTCTTTCCTCGATCTCAACTTTTATTTTCCTGGAAAGCTTAATCAACGAGATGGCATAATTAAAGCTCGTCGCCACTAAGGTCAATCCAAGCTCGTCACCACCAAAGTCTGATTAGACTCTTTTTGTTCCGATTTCCACAAATTTCAAGGCTCTCATTTTCCTCTTTCATCATCTGATTTGAGTATGAATCAGCCACTAATGAATCCGGCAAAAAACTTAAGCCGGTGTCGTACACTGCCAAGTCGGTGTCTGTATATTTAGATATTCACTAATGCGTTAAGCTCAAGCATCAGCCAAAACTAAATTATTAGAGTAGATAAGTAGAAAAGCATCCTTCCTTGTTTCTTCGTATTTTTCTTCGTCGGACTAATTGGTAAGTTCTTGGTGCTCGTGTTTTCATTTTAGAATTTTTAATCTTATTACAGATGTTTCTCTTTGACTAAGAGAAACTATTTTTTAACTGCTAATCTCTGAACCCATGTGAGATGCTTAAAGCTGTATCTGAGAGAGAGAGATTTCATTTTGTTTGCTTATGGTTATTATACTATATTATGTTTCAGAGAGAGTTTTCACGTTTCATAAAGAAGAAGAAACCCTAACTCTAAAAGATTATATGCTAATCAGACTAATTTTGAGTCCAGGTCTTTAGTTTTACAATCACACATTAGAGAAAATCTGTACTAAGCTGTAATTTTTTTTTATTTGGCTATATAACGTGATGATAAAAGCTAGAGGAAGAAGCTAGAGCAGCTCTGAGTCGCATCCAGTGGTTAATGAAACTAATATGGTACCTAAGAAGTAATGTTATGTATATTGTGGTTTGTGTTGAATAGATTTTGAATACTCCTTGTTGGGTTTGGCTGAGCAATGCAGTAAAGCGTCAAGATCAGCACAAAAGCTTCAAAAAATCTCTGTTTAAAAAACAGAGGAATCTATATCTCACTCAGACAGTATAGAGAACAAATTGGTATGCAAAGTTATGCTTTTAAATGTATCATTGAAGTTATTCTGTAAAAATTGCTTGGATGTTGGGAAAATCTTATAAGTGTTAACAATTCTCCAACAAATAGGTTTATATAAATGGTTGTTACAACACTTTCATATTCTTCATTTAACGTTGACAGGAAGCTGAAGCTTGTGGTGTGAGGAACGGTATATCTTCACAAAATGAAAGTTGAGGCTGGAATTTTGAAGGACACACGAAGGGATCATCAGTTCCTATTTATTTATGAATGGATGTCAAATAGTGAATTTTTTATTGTTAGTTTTCTGCAAATATTGTTTTGGTAAGTTGTTAAAGAGTAAATACTCTAAAACCTCCAAGTGATATTAATTATGTATTTTATAAAGATTTATAAAATATAATAAATCATTTTATAAACTCTTATTAATTGATCAATAGAACTTTTTTTTGTCACAAGATCTATAAGACCTTATACAGTTATATAAAAACCCTTATAAATAGATTTACAAGACATTATAAAAATTTATAAAATTATACTTAACACATTCTAAAAAACCTCTTAGAATATTTTAAATCATTAAACTAGATTTACAAAAACTGCTCAAAAACTTCATTTACCCTTATAAAATTAATAAAACTCTGTTTTTACAAGTCCAAAATAATACAAGATTTATAAAACCCTATAAAATAATTTATAAACCCTTATAAAATGATTTATAAACCCCTTTTAAATTGATTTAGAAAATCTATCATTAATTTAACTAAATTTATAAGCCCTTTTAAAATGATATATGAACCCTAATAAAATGATTTATAAGACCTTATAAAATGATAAAAATTAGAAATACTTATAAAATCATTTATAATGCTTTATATATCATTTATAAAGTTCTATAAACTCTTTTGTAAAAATTTGTAAATATATTCATAAATTTAAAGGCTTATAAACTTATTTATATGGGTTTATAAACCCATTGATAAGGGTTTAATTATAAAATTATATATAAGGTTTTATAAACCAATTTATAAAGTATCTGTTAAAAATTCATAAAATTCATTTATAAGGGTTAATAAAAGTCATTTATAAGATTTTTTAGAAGTCATTTATATGAGTTTAGAAAAATAATTTATAAGACTTTATAAAATTATTTATAAGATAATGCAACAAGAACAAACAAAAATTAAAAATTATATTTAAACAGCTAAAATTCAAAATGAAAAAATTTACAAAACTGTTAAGAGTTTACATATATAAACAGTTAGAATTCAAAATGAAACAATATACCTTGTCACTGCTATTGGTCCATAGCTCGTACTCTACTATCTGATCAAGACGAGGCACAGATTCCCTCCAGCCTAGCTTCAAAGACTATGTTTTTACCTTTCTTAAACCCTTCTCTTAAGGTACCTCCGAATGATTTCTCTATTATAACCGATCGGATTGTTAGCTTCTCAATAAACACGCTTTCTCTCAGCGCTCTCGCATTGAACCAGTCCTGCTGACCATGGGTTTGTTTCTGGTGCAATCTCTGAGTCATCAAGAACATTATGCTGTTTTGTGACTGAGTCTAGTTTCGTGACTGAGTCCTTCCGTAACGATAACAATGTGGCTCTCTTATGTCTTGAATAAAAGCTTGGCTTTTTATAAATAAGTTTATGTTTGCCTTCTTCACTATATAGATATATGTAAAGGTTTGGAAAGTACTTTATAAACATTATAAATCTTTATAAAGCTTTATAAAATTTTACATATGTATAAGCTTTATAAAACTTTAGCGTATTTTATAAAAATCTTTATGAATTTTTTTTATTAATTATCTTTATGGAATTTTATAAGACCTTATAATGCTTTATTTACTTTATAAAAATTTATAAATTATTTTATAGCTTATGTTCGCTTTTTCTATCTATAAGTTATTTGTAAACATTATAAAAGTTTATAAGGAGTTATAAAATTTTATGTATATGTTTTATAAAACTTTAACGTATTTTCCAAAACATCAAATTTAGTAATAAAGAAATATGCAACGTGTCGGATTTATAGCAAGTGGAGCATCTACTCTTTTTTTTTCTTTTCTTGTGTGTGTGTATTTTGCTCTTTCATGTTTCCCTTTAATCTCTTAAAAGTTACCCAACTAAATAAGCAAAATACGTTTCTTCTCTTTCAGTTTAAGTCGTAAATGCTGTTTTTATAAAGTTTCACAGCTTATGCTTCAACAACACTCTGCTTGTTTATACTTTTGCATCCAATAAGGATCTCAGATTTTGTTTCCCTAATGCTCTTGTGGTGACTACAACTATTTTTCGCAGATTCTATTTGAGAGAACAAGATAGCAGAACAAAACCTCATTCTGGTTTGTTTATTTGTGCGTTTTAAAGGAGAAATGAAGTTTATGAAAATTGGATCCAAACCGGATTCATTTCAGTCTGATGAAGATTGTATAAGGTATAGTAATAAATGTGTTTAAAGATTTTGAGTATTTTAATTGGTTCCCTTTTTCATATGAATCTTTACATTTCTGGCTGCTTACAGATATGTAGCATAGCGACCGACATAGTTGTAAATGTTGGAGAGGTGAAATTCTACCTTCATAAGGTAAAAATAAAATCTCAGCTCGGAAGTCATAATAACAATTGTGTATATACTAAAGAAGTCAACAGCTTTTTGGTTTGTGTTTCAAAAACAGTTTCCTCTGCTCTGCAAAAGCGCTCGACTTCAGAAACTGATAGCTGCAACGATTGACGAACAAGCAGATGATGAAATAAGCATTCCTGATATTCCGGGAGGACCTTCAGCCTTTGAGATATGCGCCAAGTTCTGTTACGGAATGACTGTGGCACTCAACAAGTACAATGTTGTCGCTGTGCGTTGCGCTGCCGAGTATCTCGAGATGTATGAATCGCTTGAAAGCGGGAATCTTGTTTACAAGATTGAGGTATTCTTGAACTCGAGTGTGTTAAGAAGCTGGAAAGAATCCATCATAGTTCTCCAGACGACAAGATCGTTTCATCCCTGGTCTGAAGAAGTGAAGCTCGATGTAAGGTGCTTGGAATCAATCGCTTTGAAAGCTGTTATAGATCCAGAGAGAGTAGATTGGTTTTATACGTATAACCGAAGACAGCTTCTTCCTCCTGAGATCAATAACAAACGGTTACCTTTACAGGTCGTTGTGCAGATCCTCTTCTTCGAGGAGGTTCGCGCCACCGTCATGTGGCAAACCTACTCTTCCACCGAGCGGCTCTCACGGACAACGATGGAAGAAGAGTGTGACTCTGTCACGGCCATGGAGGAGACGACGATGACAAGAGACAAGACAAGTAGTAGTGAGAAGAATAGTGTAACTCAGTCACATCCACCGGAGTTCGTTTACAGAGCTGTCGCCGGAGCTATCACTGGAGTTATCGCCGGAGCTATCGCCAGAGCTATCACTGGAGCTGTAGCAGGAACTGAAATTTATTATGAAAATTTGAAAATTTGGAAAATGAGAAATTTAATTCATTAAGGGCAATACAGTATTTTTATCTCTAGTTCATTAGTATATTTTTGTAAGAAAAATAAGAAAGTGTAATTTAGTAAAAATGTATTTTTAATAGTGTATTAGTGATAATTTCCCTTAATTTTGTAACAAAATTTATCACAGATAATATATATATATATTATGACTATTGTGTGGTTTTAATTTAATCATTAATTATGACATATTTATATCGTTTTTTTGTCATAATTTTATGACGTATTAGTGACTAAAATATGGTTATAATATGTGAAAAGTATATGACATTTTTGTTACATATTGTAGGTTATTCTGACTATTGTTTGTCATTAATTATGACAAATTTGTGTCATTTTTGGTCACAATTTTCTTATTATTAATGACTAAAATATGATAATAATATATGACAAATATGTGACATTTTTTGTTACAATTTATGACAAATTTTTAACTATTATTCGTCACGAATTGTGTCATTTTGTGACGTTAAATTTGTGTAACAAATTATGACAGATTGTTATTATAATTGATGATCACAAAATTTTGTGACGTTTTGAGACTAAATCAGGCTTGTGACGATTGTAATGTGACGTTTGTATAATTTGTATTAGATTGGTCACAATAACAATATTAGGACTAAATATTGAAACATTATGACAAAAAAAATAGTAACAATAAGCAATTTTTTGGTAGTGATTATCTCTTGAGGAGATAAGAGTGATCACATCACTATTTGATGTTAGCCATTATCTCTTGGGGAGATAACGGCGATCAAAGCATTGTTTGGTATTAGCCATTATCTCTTAGAGAGATAACGGCGATCACAGCATTGTTTGGTGTTAGCCAATATCTCTTGGGGAGATAACGGCGATCACATCATTGTTTGGTGTTAGCCATTTTCTCTTGGAGAGATAACGGCGATCACAACATTGTTTGGTGCTAGCCATTATCTCTTGGGGGGATAACGGCGATCACCGCATTATTTGGTGTTAGACTTTATCTCTTGGGGAGATAACGGCGATCACAATGGTGTTAACCATTATCCCTTTGGGAGAAAGTGGTGACCATGCACTTAAGTGGCTTTCCTGTATGGGCATTTTATGCTAATATGTAGTTTTTCTGGGTCATCTTCGGAGATTGGTGGGTTTTGACCTCAATTGGGTCGTTGATATATTGTGGTTTTTACTGATTTTTTTTTTTTGAATGAATGTTAATTTTATTCATCAAAAAACCTTTTTTACATCAAGTGTGGCAATCGTGAAGCTATTTAAGATAATAATAAAACAGTGGCTAGCAATTCAGGTTCGAGTAGAGAACCAGAAGATGAGAATGTATTCATTCTTCGGGTTTCCTGTGTTTCGTAGTAGACTGAGCTGATTTCGAATTGTTTTGTCAATGTGTTTCTCTGTCCGGTGCAGAGGGGATGGGTCTTCTCCGTGCTTCCGATTATTTCGCTCTCTCCACAGAGTGTGGATTGCTGCTTGAAAAGCATATCTAAGAGTGAGTGATGATCTAACGCTGGGCTTGTAAGAAGATCGACATTTCGATCCCACTCCAAAGTGTATTGAGACCCAACAATTCTCTTCACCAACGTTTCCCAGATTTTTGCCGAGTAGCTACACTTAAAGAATATGTGGTTTCTGGTTTCCATTTGTTCACGACATAGAAGACACTCTGGATTTATGTTACCATTCCAACGCAGCATTTGATCTCCCGTTGCTAGTCTGTCGTGCATAGCAAGCCAAGTGATGAAAGCGAACTTTGGCGTGGCTTGTGAGAACCAAATTCCTTGTGCCCAATCTTGTGTTGGCTGCTCTTGTCTAATGAGGTTCCAAGTTTCACTGGTCAAAAATATTTTCTTGAATCCCGATCTTCTTTTCCAGAGGTGACAGTCATCACCATCTCTACTCTTTGCTCTAAGCACGGTAATTTCTGCTTCGATTCTGTTCAGCTGTTCGACTCTGTGTCTTCTCGCTCTGCGATTATGAAGAACTTCGTCTATCATCGCTGAACCTCGAATGCCAAGATCAATACAACCTCTGTCTCCGAGAAGATCAAAAAGAGGTCCCATGCTATACCAATTATCGTACCAGAATGAGGTACTCTTGCCATTGTTAACTTCTTTTCTGTGAAAACACTTCGCCATATTTCTCATTTTCAAGATTTTCCTCCACATCCAGGAACCTAGTGTTGTGTTTCCTTTTACTTCCCATATTGATCTCTTCTTGAGTAGGTATGTGTGGATCCATTTACCCCACAACGAGTTTGCTGTAAGTAGCCGCCAAATGAGTTTCAACCCACATACCTTACTCATTTCTTTCAGAGATCTTATACCAAGACCTCCCTCCTTCTTTGGCGTGCAGATCATCTCCCACAGTATTTTTGCTTTGCTCGCATTTAAAACTGGACCACTCCATAAGAAAGCTGAGCACAACCATTCTATTTCCCTTAGACAAGCTCCTGGAAGTCTAAAAGCAGCTAGCCAGAAGTTTGTAATGCTAATGAGAACAGATTTTTTCAGCTGTAAACGTCCTGCGTAGGATAGAAACCGGCTTTTCAATGTGCTTATTCGAGTTCGAATCTTCTCCACTAAGGTAAGATAGTCGTTTGCAGTCATTGGTTTTGTCAGCAGAGGAAGTCCGAGGTAGCGTACCGGTAGTTCCCCAGATGCAAGAGGGAAAGTTGTTTGAATAGCTTCTCGCGTGGGTTGGTTTATTCCTGCCATGTACAGGGTAGACTTCTCCAGGCTAATTTTCAGTCCCGAGTATGTTGCAAATTTAGCAAATATGGAGATTACCCCTTCTACTGATCGCTTTGTTCCTTCCGCAAAGACCATTAGATCGTCGGCAAAGCATAGGTGAGTTAAGATTATGTTGTGACATCGAGGATGATAACCGAATCGGCCTTCTACGGCAGCCTTGTTGATCAGGTAAGAGAGCATATTCATGCATATTACAAACAGGTACGGTGATAGGGCGTAGCCTTGCCTCAACCCTCGTTCACTACCAAAGAAACCAGCCAATTCACCATTGACCTGTACTGAAAAAGAAGCAGTGGTTATACACAATCTGATCCAATGGATGTATTTCTCCGGAAAATTCATAGCTTTCAGTGTAATAAGCAAGAAGGACAACTGAACCGAATCGAACGCCTTTGAGATATCGATTTTCATAGCACAACGTGGTGATATGTTCTCTTTGTGATAATCCTTTACCAATTCTGTTGCTAAGAGGACATTCTGAAGCAGGAGTCTGTCTTTCACAAAAGCATTGTCAAAGACAGATTGATTAGGACAGATAATATCCGGGAGGAGCCCTTTTAAACGGTTTGCTAGAATCTTCGAGATCACTTTGTATAGGACATTACAGCATGAAATTGGTTGATAGTTTTTCATGACCTTTGCATCCAATTGATTTGGTATTAATGCAAGTATCGTAAAGTTGACTCCCTTAGGCAAGAACCCTTTAATGAAGAAGGACCGAATCGCTATTGTGAAGTCATATGCAATGACAGGCCAGGCTGCTTTGAAGAACTTGCAGCTAAACCCATCCGGACCTGGAGCTTTATTAGCTGGCATGGAGAACATAACCTTGTGAATCTCTTCTGCTGTTACTTCTTTGACCAGTTTTGTTTGATCGTCACCACTACATTGAAAGTTCAACAATTCACGTAGTGTCTCCTCTGATATTCCTGCATAATCATCCGGCTTATGTCCCAAGAATCCAGAGAGGAACTGCTCAAATTCTTTTGTTATATCCTCCTGACTTGAAACTATAGAACCGTCTGCACATTAGATCTCTTGGATCGTGTTCTGCGATTCTCTGATCTTAACTGCATTGTGGAATACTTTATTGTTCTGATCCCCCACTTGTAGCCAGTGCATCTCAGACTTTTGCTTATAAAAATCTTCCTCCAACTCTGCGACATGTTTCCATCTCTCATATGCTTCAGTCTCAGCTCTGATATTTTATTCGGTTGGGTTCAGAAGGGTTTCCTCTTGCTTTTCACAGAGAGTAGTGAATGCGTCATTTGCATGTTTTGGTAAATTTCCCAGCTTCTCCCGGTTTAGGCTCTTTAACAGTGGTTTTAGTCCTTTCAGCTTTTTTTGCAAAACGGAACATAGCTGTGGTAGAATGGAACAATTCCGGTGTATCCTCCCAATATGTCTTGATCAGCGGCAAAAATTCTGGCATGGATCCAAGAGAGTTAACAAACTTAAAAGGCCGTTTAATTTTTGGCTTCTCCACCCGTAGCCGCACTCTACTTCGGAGATGGTCCCAGCAACCACCCGGTTCAAAATTACAGTACGCTTGAGAATAGTGATTGACCATGTATCATTGATTAGAACACGATCCAACTTCTTACAAATAAGTCCTTCTTTTTGCTTATTGCACCCTGTCAATAAACGCCCGTGAAATCCCATATCCAACAGTCAGCAATGAAGAGCGACCTCTTGAAAATATCTCATACCCATAGGGAGTGTTGGTTACTGTGTGAATCTTGAATGCTCCTCACCATCGGAGCTCTCATTGAAGTCACCCATAAGCATCCATGGTTTATTTCTGAACATGTGGGAATCTTGGTGGTTCTTTAGGTAGTCCCACAAATTTCGTCTATCTTCAATAGAGTTTTCTGCATAGATAAAAGAACAAAAGAATTCATCTGTTGCTCCTTCCATCAGTACAGAACAAGTTATCAACTGGCTGCTTTTGTAGACTGGATTTAAACGGACGTTTGATCTCCAGAGAATCCAAATGCGAACCCGCTGACTAAATCATAGTTTGTCATAATTGACCAGTCCTTAAATTCAGACGCTATACAAGTAGCTTTACTTTCCTTGACTCTCGTCTCTAATAAGCAACCGAATAGCATATCTTTCTCTTTTATCCATTTATGGACTATGGAATGTTTAATAGGTTTGTTAAATTCACGCACATTCCATGAGAAACACGACATTCAGAGGTTTTGTTGGGAAGACCTTGTACTCGATGCAACTGAATTAGTTGCTTGAGCTGAAGTCTTCGAGATTCCTGTTTTATTCTTTTTTACATTTCGGTGAAGTACTGGTCTTCCTACTGTATTTGTCTCACGTTCTGTATGGATCTTGTCCAGTTTATTTGGATTATCCACCTCCTGTGTCGATCGCTCATCTTCCTCCACCTCCTCAGTGTGATGTTCTGTTTCAACAATCTCACCTTCCTCTTCTACAATGCTGAGAACTGCAAACTTTGATGCTGATACCACTGCAATACCTGCTGTAGTTGTTCCTTTACTCGGGCTTCGACTAGCTTTCGAGGGGGATACGACTTCCCACTCCTTTTCATTCACTGAATCCTGACTCTCGTCTACTTCTCTTGCTTCCTCAGTCAACTGATTTTCAGCGACCTCTGCTGTATCTGTATTATTACTGCTCTCAATCTCCAATCCTGAAGTCTCAGTATCACTGTTCTTGCTCATGTTTTGGTTATCTCCTACGTTCCCAGGGTTTTCCTCTTTCTCCTTCTTCTTCGGAGTACTACTTTTGTTATCCATTAGATTTATAACACATCGTGAATCGAGATGGCCCCATTTATCACATATTTTGCACTGTGGTGGTAACCATGGGTATACAAAATCAACCCAAAATTATTTACCATTTTTGCAGAAGCGTATTGTTTTTGGAAGCTCTTTTGACAGGTCTGCATTAACATATATCTTTGCGACATCAAACCGTGAGCAAGAAGCTGTTTCTGGATGCAGCCGTACTGGACTTCCCACTGAACTTGTTATGAAACTCAAACCTTCCCAAGTGAACATATTCATAGGGACATTCTTCAGAAAAACCCATAATGGAATTGACATTTCCTCTGGTTTCTCTCCCTTTGTGATTGGACACCACTTGGTAACAACCATAGGAACTTCCGCGATGTTCCACATACCTCTTCGGAGAATCTGGGCTCGAGCTGCAGGGTTTCCCACCTTGAACTTTATAGTTGTCAAGTTCACTGCGTAGACGTCAATTTTTTGTGTGGTATCTCCCCGGTTCCAAATCTTGTTGACAATAACGTGAACTTTAGCAATGTTTGGAGCCGTATCAAGAAATTTACCAACTAGGAAATCCTCCCAGATTGGCGTAGCATTTTTGAGGACTTCATCTGGCATCTCTACCGTATTTTCTCCATCCGAGTTTCATATGTCAATATCATATTTTTTTAGAACTTGCTTACTCTGAACCACAAAAACCCACAAATTCATTGGTATGGTATCCTTTGTTGCCGATGTGGTCTTACTAGTATCTGGAACTGCCGCCGGAGCAGCCATGACGGCGCCGACAAGCTAGCTTGGTAGGGACGAAAGCACTAAACCCTAATCGCCAATTTTTCACCCTCAGAGCAAAAC
>ASZH01045170.1:0-12073 GCA_000411075.1 Sisymbrium irio | reverse complement strand
AAAAAAAATCAAAATGCATAAAACAAAAGATATCCCGCGCCGGCGCGCGGGTCTCGCTCTAGTTTATGTTATTTCTAAATGCTTTCTAAAACCATTATACTTGTGGTATGTCAGATTATCCAGAATAGACTTGGACGCTCGATAATCCAATATGATTCTTTTTTTTTTTGTCAACTGACAATCCAATATGATTCTTTTTTTTTTGTCAACTGAAAATCCAATATGATTCATTCGGGTACACTACAATAATATTCCATCAAACCAAGGCAAGATGTATCTGACCACTATAAAAATCATTTAAAATTCTATCCCAAATAAAATACTCCCTCTATTTTTAATAGAATGATGTTTTAAGCATTTCACACATATTAAGAAAACTTTAATACTTACTTTTAACTAATACTTTTTTATTTTGTTTTTAATTAATTTAAAGTTTTATTGGTTTCCCAATAAAGTTCAACCATTCAGAATTTTCTATTGGATTTTATATTTTACTTTTAAAAAAAAATGCATTAATTAATGTTAAAAACATCAATTTTTAAAGAACAAATAATAAAACTAAAACATCAAACTTAAAAAAACGGAGGGAGTATATAATAATGATAGCCGAAAAAGTATTAATTTAAAAAGACTAATAACCAACTTTTTTATTACTTTTCACTATAGCTTAAAAGCATTTAAATTTTAACAAAAAAATAAATTAAACCCCCAAATGTAAAAAGATAAATGAAGTTCCCTCAAATGGTAAAGATAAGGAAAAAACACGTGGCTTGGTTGGATTTGGTAGAATAATATGAACCAGAGAGGAAAGGGAGAATAATAAAGGAGAGAGAGAGAGATAGAGAGAGGTGAATATTAAAAAAAAAGAAAAGGAAAAAAAAACGAACGGTGGTGATAAAAAGTGAAAAAAGTGTAAAAACCTAATCTCTCAAATCGCAGACGTTCTCGTCTCATCTCATCTCCAGCGTCCGATCAATCTCTCCCTCCTCTCGATCTCCCTCCCTCGCATCCCCCTTCCTTCCTTCCTCTCCTCCAATCATCCTTCTGTGTTTCACTCCCGCCTTTTTTTCGAATTCATCTCGTAATTAATTAATCCCCTCCTCTCCTCTCTCTCTCACTTCCATTTTTCTGTTTTTTCTTCTGTTTAATCTAATTAGAATGTGTTTATGTCTTTAAAGTTTCTTCCTTTTGTTGATGGGTTTGTGTTATTTTGTGTAGGGTTTGTGTCTGAAATGGCTGAGTCACAGGCCAAGAGTCCCGGAGGCTGTGGAAGTCATGAGAGCGGTGGAGACCAAAGCCCGAGGTCGTTGCACGTTCGTGAGCAAGACAGGTTCCTTCCGATTGCTAACATAAGCCGGATCATGAAAAGAGGTCTCCCTCCTAATGGTAAGATCGCTAAAGACGCCAAGGAGATTGTCCAGGAATGTGTCTCCGAATTCATTAGCTTCATCACCAGCGAGTATGCCTTCTTCCTTCTTCTTATGCTCTTTGTCAACATTTTTTATTTACTTGACTGTTTTTAGATGCTTGGATAGGAATATTTTTGAGGTTTCTTATGGAACATTAGACTCTCGGATACGATGTGTGTGCCACAGTTTTCAAAAGCCTTCAACTTTATGGTGATTTGTTAAGTCCACTTGTGTAGTTTTACTTTGACATTTGGTGGGTTGATTGAAAGTCAAGGTCTTTTTTTGGTTCTTGCATTTCTTTTGGTTTCTATGTTGTTCAGGTTTAGGATTCTGTTTGTGTTTATGATCTTAGTTTTAATGAGAGAGATCTTTGTATTGATGCAATGAATTTTGTTTTGATGAGCAGAGCGAGTGATAAGTGCCAAAGAGAGAAACGGAAGACTATTAATGGAGATGATTTGCTTTGGGCAATGGCCACTTTAGGATTTGAAGATTACATCGAACCACTCAAGGTTTACCTGACTAGATATAGAGAGGTATGTTGTTTTACTTTCCCTGATTAACCAGCAAAAGATTTAATGTTTTATTAGTTATGCTGCTACGCGAGGATGGTTTTTAGTTTCACTCACTTAACTCTGTTCTCTCCTTTTCTTTTTTGTACCTCTACTACATAAACTTGGGAAATCATAGATGGAGGTCAGTAGTTCTTCTCATCTGTTTCTTCTTTATTCCTAGTACTTGTAAAGATGTCAATGGTTTTCGAGAATCATCTACCTTATCTTGTCTTTTAGGCAACTATTGTGTCAAAAATTATTGGTTCTTCGCTTATCTCCTCTTTAATAATCGATAGGGTGACTCAAAGGGATCAGCGAAAGGCGGGGATGCGAATGCCAAGAAAGATGGCCAATCAAGCCAAAATGGCCAGGTAGATGTTTACAATCTCATGTCGTTGACGTTTTTGTCTCTTCCTTAAAAAAAAAGTTTTATCTGCACATTCCCTCTGTTCACTTTAGTTAAGACGCGATTTAGTCTGACATCGTGGAGTTTATTTGCCATCTGGCAGTTCTCGCAGCTTGCTCATCAAGGCTCGTTCTCACAAGGTCCTTATGGGAACTCTCAAGTAATGTTTCCTCTCTTCTCTTTCTCACTCTTAGAGATACACATCCTTCTTCTTCTTTTTTCGCCAAGTATTCCGCTTCCTTCCTTACTCATGAATCCCTATGCCTTATTGCTTCTGCATCCATAGCTTAAACAGAATCTCAAAACCTTTGCAGAACCAATGATCATTTTACAGCTACAAACATAACTACACAGATCAGCCAGTTTGAAATCGATGATCCTTGACCACCCTTAGAATGTTGTTATGAATACAGATTATAATACTTTGATAAAAACTTGTAAAGCATCACTCGTGTCATTAATCTATTATGTATGTATATACCTCAAATAATCTGTGAATTAATTTGTATATGACTTTGCAATATAATGTAGGCTCAGCATATGATGGTTCCAATGCCGGGCACAGACTAGTATTATGGTTCCAAAAGGTTTATCTGTATATTATGTGTTGTAAGGAAGAGTTTCATCTATGCATAACTGTGACAATAATCATCTAAATTGTTCTTTTTTCGTTTGTTCTTCATTTTCCACCTATTTGTTCTGAAGAAGTCAAGAAATTCATTTTCATATTTGGTTTGTTGGTTTGTGGATTATTATTTCATGCAAGCCAAATATTGATGGAACTTACAGTTTCTGCATGATGCCTTCATTATAATAAAACACTATAAACATCATAATTATATTATATGAATGAACAATTGGTTTAGTTTTTATAAATTTCAATATGAGTGTAATTATAGCAAGCTGCTCGACATATATAATTGCTCTACGTGGATATTTAGAAATAAAGATGAAGTAGAAAGTTTATTAAAAAATCAGTTGAAGCCAAAAGTAGTAAGAACACGTAATTTTCTAAAATTTGTTTTGTGAGTTTTAGAAGATTATTGTTGATTTAGTTACAGTTGTGTTGTCGTCTTCATACGTATCCTTTCTTACAAAAGTATACACGCGGAATGATCTAACGGTCACAAATCAATGGATTGATGTTAGTCCCACTTCGGTTTAAGACTTAAACCAAAGTCCTTAAACTAAAGGAAAAAAAAGAAAAACCCTCGATAGTCGAGATAAGCCAATGACGCCGCTATTTTTTCCGTTTTAAACGAGACGAAACTAAATAATAAAAGAGAGTTAATAATAAGAAACCGCCGGTTTGCTTCGTTTCAAATTTCGTCGTCTTCATCATCTTCTTCGTGAGCGATAAAGGTACTTTTTTTTTATCTTTTCGTCAATAATCTCTGTTCGTTATGGGAGAGAACGATGATTGGAGAAGCGAGCTGGATATCTCTGGGCTTAGTCTGATGGATGAGGATGATAGCCTCCTCTTCTCTTCCTCTTTTCCCGATCCTACCACCTATCAATTCTCAGGTGATTCCATCTCTTTACCCTTTAGGATTTGATTTGATATTCGGATTCATTTGATTTTAAAGTGTTGTTGAATTGTTTTAGAAACACTTTTTGCACTTTCGTTGTTGGAAAGCTTGAATCTTTGGGAAGATTTATCTGGAAAAGTTTGGATTTTTTTTGGTCTGGTTCATGATTTTGCGATAAGGGTTTTCGAGAATTTCATGTCGTTCGTGTTTTGAATTGTATCTGAACGGTTATGTGTATTGGTTTTCTTACATCTCTGCTTACTATCTCTCTGATGATGATGTATTTTAGACACTGACAAGGAAGACAGAGGTCTTAACTTATTTGGGGATACATATAACTGTGACGATGAGGTAGTGGTCTCTACTAGTTTAAGAGGAAAGGAAGAACAAGCGCTTCAACCTCATGTATCACCTGAGCCTCACAAGTTGATGAAGTATAACCTGCGCAAAAGTCTTGCCTGGGATAAAGCCTTTTTCACCAACGCAGGTAAGTTTATATTTTTCCTTTTTGCTGTTTTCTGTCAATTCTCGCATGTATTTAGTAGCGTGTTTTGTTTTGTTTAGTTTTGCTGAGAGATGTTGTCGAAATTCAGGCGTTCTGGAACCTGATGAACTGTCCAACATGATCGAAAGCAATCATATGGGTGAAAGGAAAGTTTTACCCTCCATTCAAGAGGATGTGAACAGATCAACAGAGTCCATATCGACGTTGCAGAGTGACTGCACTGTGGAGACAAGTCAGAATTGTGTTTTGTTTGAAGATGGAGGAGCGTCAATCCAAAGGTCTGCGATATCATCTGACGATGCAACACCTGACAGGAGTAATGAACTTGGAGAAAGAGAGGCTGAACGTAGCGCAAGTAAGTTTTCTTTTTATTTGGTAGGATTAACATGAAGTAGCTTTGCGTTTTGAAGTGGATATATAAGTTTACGGCATTGGTATCTGTCTATGATTATTTTCACTTGTTTTTGTGTAAAACGCTTATATGTAACTGAATAGTTCTTTTACTAAAATAGAAGATCTTATTTCTAGTCTTTTGTTGTGCTTTTCTGACCATTAAGTTCTTGCTGATTATGAAGCTTTTCCAGTGTATCATTCTCTTTGTGCCTTCTCATCATTTTCGTACATTCAGCTGCTTTGTTTTTAGTTTAGATTATACTATAGGAACTACTGTTTGAAACTGTATATGCTTGAATCCTAGTTAAATTTGGCTATCTGTGAATCTCAAATTGACCAACTTATACATTTCATTTGAAATTTCTAGCTCCAAGGACACTAGACGACTCTGGCTCTCAGGAAAAGGTAATGTCCCAGAACAATTTTAGGCTGCGGTTTGATCTTTCACTTCCTCCCTGATGAAACATATGTTTGTTTCTTAGATGAAACCCAATGCTATTCGTAAAAGACCAACTATAAGGGCACAAGGATTAGGGAAGGTCACAAAGCAGGTAAACTGACGACTCTCTATATGTGTTTGCTATGTTAAAGCATTTGACAGCGTGAGAATAATATATTTGTCACTTGTCAGTGGTAGAAACTGTTACGAATTCAACAAAATGAATGTGTGGTCTTCTTTAATCAATATTATGTCTCACCTCTTAGTGAACCATAAAAATGAATGCAAACTGGTTTAAGATTTTAAGTTTGGTCTGTTTTGTTTGATTATGATACACATTTTCTACAGCCTGTTGCTGCAAAAGAACACAAGACATACATTTCCAGGCCATCTGAAGGACTCAGCAAAAGTGTAAGAGCTTCGGTAGATGTTAATAAAACCAAACAAGAGAAGAATCCCAAGTTAAGTGGGGGTTAGTCAGAACTCTTTCTTAAAGATGTCTTTACATGTCTTTTCGAACTCTCTATGTTCTTTAATCTTACCGTGATCCTATAGGTAATGAGCCTGTGGCTCCAAGAGTTCCAATTTCAAGGAGGATCCGACCTGTAGTGCCTTCCAAATCTGCTTTACGTTCTTCAATTGCCTCCAAGAATGAAATGACATCTTCTTGCTCTTCACTTGAGAGCTGTGTCAGTATTACGTCAAGCGCTTCTAACAAGTCTTGTCTAGATTCGGTGAAGCAGAAGAAAGCTCAGAGTTTAAGAACAGCTTCCCATTCTTCTGCGAATGGATCCACATCCAGAGCTGCAGCTAAAATTATACGCCATTCTAGAGTTTCATCCCTCTCAGCCAGTGGGACATACAAGTCCAAGCTATCTTCTGCTGCATCTTTTCTTAGTTCTTCTGTTGACTGGTCATTTCAATCACCGCGAGCTTCTACACCTAATAAAATAGCTAAAAGTAACAAGAAAACTGTCCCTGGTGAAAGCAGCCCTGCAATTGATGATACAACACAGACTTTGAAGGCTCTAAAGAATTCTAAAGATGTATCTGTTGTCCAAGGGGACCCTAAGCCGGTTCAACAAGTCGCTAAACGTGGTTCAGTTGTCAGTGGCGGCGCTGTGCGTTCAGCTCCCATGACGAAACCAACAGGACTTCGTGTGCCATCACCAAAACTCGGCTACTTTGACGGAGTAAGTTCCTTAATTTGTTTTGTTTATTGATTCATATCTGTGGACTCTCAGTAATGTATATGAACGGATACTGTTAACAGGCGCGGAGCAGCGTTCCACGAACACCCACAGGATCCTGTACTGGTCCGGTAAGTGGCTCGGCAAAACATGGAGCTCGTAATGAATCAACAACTGCTAGTAGGACCAAGTTTGGAAAGTCCCAACCCACAAGTTCTCGTCTTATACAAGAATCCACAAATTCTAAAGTAAAGGCCAGTCCTGTTTCGAGGAGTTCCAGGCTGATTGTCTCAGCTTCTGCATCTTCTCCAAAGCTTACCAACAAAATGTATTCAAAAGTCGTTGCAGAGGAACAACTGAACGGCAATGCGGAGGAAGATAATCTAACACAGTGATGAAGCCAAATCACATGCAACTTATTATATGATCATATATCATAAGCTATTAGGTTAAGACCAGATCGAGAAGTGCTGTGTCATGTATAGCTTTATTTTGCACTTGCTGGTTTATAAACATAGCTTATTATAATATTGTGCTGTTGTGTTCGAAGTATGTTTTCTCGTCGCAAACAACAAAGTTCAGCTTCATAAAATGTTGATTAGAGTTTGAGCTTAGTCAATAGAAAAAGAAGCAAGCGTAGTTCACAATACAGTTTAGGCAACAAAAACATGTCTACACATTGAAACTTACGAAAAACAACAGGCGGATATTAAGACAACAATGGTAGGTTTTTTTCCTTACTTCAGTTATCACTTCTGACTTTTCTTCAGTAACACACCAAACTTCTTTAGCATACTCCCATTCTTCTTCTTCGGCGAAGACAAGTCATCATCCGTTTCATCCATATACGGCGACATGTTCACGTTCCTTCTCAACGGACTCTCCAACGATCCCGTTCTCTCCACGTACTTCCCGTTACTGTTATTGTTGTTGTTACCACCAGAGAGCATAGAAGCTGCGGCTTCTGCTGCTTTCCTCCATTGATCACACTGAACCTTGAGTCTCCTTAGCTCCGCTTCTAGTTCTGTGTTAGTGACTTGTGCTGCCCCTAGCTGTTCTGTTGCGTTTTCCGCTCTCTTCCCGCTTTTATCTGCTTCCTCCGTCAGACTCCCGAGCCTTGCTAAGGCCTCGGCAATAACCTTGTCCTTCTCGCTCTGCATTTTCTCCATTTCGCTCCTGAGACTCTCGTTCTGCGACATTACACTCTGCAGCTCCATCTCTTTGTCCATCAGATTCGCTCTCAACTCCATCATATCAGATTCTAACTTCTTGAGTTCGCCCATAACCTCGGCCTCTTTTTGGTTCAAGCTGTTCTCCAAGTTTAATTCTTCTGCTTCTTTGATTTTCAAGTTCAGTAACTCATTTTCATCGCCCAGTAACCTCAGCTTAGCTTCCTTATCCATCAATCGTTCATGCAACGCCTCTCTTTCAGCTTTGGTTTTCTTCAGCTCTTCCCCTAACTCAGCCTCTCTCTGCGCATATCCGGATTTCACTACCTCAACTTGTTCATAAGCACTTCTTATCTGCAACGTGCTCTGGATATACTCTTCGTGGTACCTTCTCTCAGTTATTTCTACTGCAGATTTCAATTGGCTAATCTCATGCCTTGCAACATTTATCTCTTCTTTGAGCTCTTCCACTGCTGATGAGTCCTCGTTTGTGTTTCCTCGAGCTTCATCTTCTTCCTCGAGCTGTCTCACAAGTTGTTCTAGTGACTTTACCTCGGATTTGGACTGCTCTAGCTCAGTTGTAAGGGAATTACAAGTTTCTGACACCTTCATCCCATCTGAACGTAACATTTCAAGCGTCAAATTCGCTATCTCTAACTGCTTTTCAGTTGCCGAAACAATTTCATGCGCCCGAGTTTCTCCTTGCTTTGCATCAAACAGCTCGCCTCTAAGTTCCTCGACAAGAGACAGCGTCTCGTTGAGTTCCATCCTCAAGTTCTCCGCGGACTCAGATTCAGATAACTGTGCTTTCAGTTTCTGGACTTCGTTCATGGCAGAGGCTAGAGCAGCAGAATCCATGGCGTGCTGTCTCTGCATTGCTTCGAGTTCAGACTGCCACGCTTTGTCTCGTTCCTGAGAGAGCTTACGAAGCTCATCGATTCTTGAATCCTCAGAGGCATTGATCTCCATCAGCTGCTGCTTAGACTCATCTGCTTCATCTTGAGCTTCCTTCTTCAAAGCTTCTGAGGCGCTTAGCTGTTCCTTTGCCTTCTTCAGCTCCTCTTGCAGCTGAGATATCTGAGATGCCACTTCAGGTGTTCTCCCTGTCCGCTTCTTCTGAATCTTGCATGTATAAGCAACAACAAATACAAAACAACTCAATAACGCTATCGATGCATCACTTATCCATCTACACATACATATCAAGCAACAAGCCACAATACTCTAATAAACAGAACAAATTAGACATTCTCTTTCAGTTATCACAAAGATGAGAAGCTCTGGCGCGAACTGATCCTAGTTCCCGAAAGAAATCTAAAAATGATTGGACCCCTTTTAGTTCTCAAACCAGTTGTTGGCAAGAGTCCAGACTCAACAGCTTTCAAGGTTCAATTAGTTGTTGTAAGAAAGAATACACAGACAAACTTCAAACACCTAAGAGTTAGTTAGAATGTAGCAGCACCAAATATGAGTCTCAAGCTCTCAACAACACAAACTATTAAGTGAAACGTGGACCAGTATGCTTCAAAGCATATAGGCAATGATCAAGAAAGCATTTGTAAAGCTACTAGTACCTCATTTACAGGGGTTTTTGGAGAACGGCGATCAGCAACTACTTTTGGGCTCTGGGTTTTCGGCGTCCTGATTTTCGGGTTGGGAGACGAGACAGGGTCGGCTTCTGCAGTTTTGAGCTTACGAGCAGTTCTAGGAGTTACTGTAGGAGATTTCTTCTGAGGCAAATCCAACGATCCCGGCCTTTCATAGTCACAATAAAGCTAAAGCATTAGCAAACAAACAAAAGAGGCAGCAAGTACAAGAACCACTAATAAAACAACCCACGAAACAGTGAAACCAATGGTTAAACAAATCAAAACTTGAAAGACCCTAAGAGAAAAACAGCAGCAGAGAAATCTTTGGAAGAGAGTGAGGATTGTCACCTAGGCTTTGGAGTCTGCATTGCCTGGAGTTAGAGTTTTGAAACACTCCCTTTTGGGTTTAGTCAAAACGTCTGTTGAAGAAGAACCTGGTAAAAAAGAACATGAAGAGAAACTGTGTGTTTGAGAAAGAAGCAAGAAACACACAAATCTATATTATAAGATTATCGTAAGCATATACAACAAACTCAACAGAAGTACAAAGCTTAAGCAAGTATACCAAAAACAAACAAAAAAAAAGCCCTAACAAACTAAACTACACAAATACATTAGCTTCAAAGAGACTCCATTTGAAACTAACTACCACTACCACCAAACCAAGGCAACAAGACAAACATAAAAATCAACTATTCACAGTCAAGAGAAAGGAAATTAAAAAAAAAAAAAGGAGAAGTTTCTCAAATGTCTTCAATCTAATCACAAAGATAAACCCAATTACAAGCAATGAAAGTACATTTCTATTCCAGATAATATTTTTTAGTTGTCAAGTCATAAACTTTGATTTTGTTGTTTGTCTTCAAATTTTGGAATCTTTTGTGGGAGAAAATAACAATATTTGTGTCATTTAGTTAACGGTGGGTTCTGGTTTTATTAGGTGTATTTTCCCCAAAATAGAATAACAGATCTTAAAAACAGAAAAATCAAAGTAAGAAGATATTTGAATTTAAGCCTAAATAAGAACATTTTCTCAGGAAAATAATTTTGAAAAAAAAAACTCTGTTCTTTACAAAACAACAGAAACGCTTTGATTTTTTTCTTGTAAGATATAATTAATATTCTTTGGCTGAATCTTGAAGCTTAACAACCCAAAAAGAAACAGGTGTCTAATTTTCAGAGGAGAGTAAACATAATAATTAAACCAAACCCTCAAAGATATACACTTTTCTGCAGCATAATAATGCATAAAATAACTAATAAAAAATAAAGAAAATTTGAAGTAGTTCAAAGTTGAAACACAACAGATGAAAATCTTTTAACAAACAGATAAAAAAAACCCAATTAGTCTTGCAAGATAATATTTTGAAAGCTAATTCAAAGAAGTAGTGGTGTTAGATGTGCTTCACCTGCAAAGTCTGTGGCTTTAGCTAGCTGCTTCCTCTTTTGGTCCGAAAATGCTTTTAAGAACAGAGAGAGAGATCGGAGATGCCAAGAAATGGAAAAATGGGATAATGGTAATGAAAATAGTGGAGAAACCAAACTTTGAAGAGCCTTTCAGACCAGTTGAGTTTCGGACATAATCTTCTTCCTCTCTCTTTGTCCCTGGTGTTCTTCTCTCACTGGACTCTACTCGTTTCCCAAGTCTTTTTCTTTTTTTCTTTTTTTCCAGTGAACTGTCTATTTATTTACATTAATATCCAGAAAGAGAAATAGCGACTATGAAGAAAAATAGATTACGGTGAAATCATTATTTTACCCCCCGGTATCTTTTGTTTAATTTCAAATATAGTCCCTGTTTTATTTACCACTTCTCTTTCCGCCCTTGACTGATTTTATAAATTGTTTAAAAGTACTTCGTCAAGTTAATTTGTGAATTTTGATTTTTTAGGTTATGAATAATGTTAAGGTTTACTGTCCGTAAACTGGTATGAATCATGAAACGGTTGATACGGTAAATTTAAGAAAATTCCAAAAATGTATAACTATGATTATACAGTATGTTATGGAGATATATAATTTTAAGTTTGAATGGTGGCTTCAGAACCTACTTTACACCCTTCATGTTGTTAATGTTCCTTAAACACATTACTTCTCAAACTTGTACTGGTTGATATTAATTGTTTTGCTTTCTAGTTTCAAATTTTAATGCCAACACGAATCTAGCGTAATTAAATTACCTCCAAAATTGCCAAATTCATTGTTAATGTGTTACTGTCTATAACCGTAGGTCCATAACTGTTTTTTTAGCGTGTTAGTGAATAATGATAGTAACACACTAATAGTGAATCAAAGTAGATAGTTCAAAGCCTCGAAAAAGTCTTTATAGAAAGAAAAATTCAACAAAAGTATTAGTCAATGATTTTCGTACAGTTTTGTGTTTTGCAACTCGCTTTCCTATCTCCTCTGCAAAATTTATGTTAGCTTCGTCCATTTGGATTTAAAGTGCGTAGTCTTCTTAATATTAGAAAAGAGGACTACATATACACAAATATATACAGTAACTGAAAACGTAGCAACGCATAGTCACATACAAAACAAAATAATTACGAGTATAATGGAAAACTCTAGTCGTGAAACAAAGAAAGTTCATGCTATCACTCTGAAATTAAGATTTTTTATTGTTTTGCTTAGAAAAAAAAATTAAGAATATAAGAGTAGCATTAACGCTGAAGACCCAAAAACAGGTTGATAGTTATTTTTTATTAACAAAATAATTATATAATTAATATTTAATTAAATAAAATAGAGAAAACATATCTACACGTGTATAGAAACGGTAGCTTAAGTGGTCTAAATAGGCAACGTCTTCAGCCTATTTCTCTTCCTTTCCATTAATTTTTAATATTTTAATTAATAAGTAATGGTGTAGCAACGAGCGTTAATGATG
>ASZH01045169.1:0-12031 GCA_000411075.1 Sisymbrium irio | reverse complement strand
TTTTTTTTTTTTTGGAATTATTTTTTTGAGATATATATATATATGGGATATTCCTCCCCGTCGTTGACGAATGAGCTGAGTCAATTTCTTTTCCTATCTCCACGTGGCGAGATGACCGGTCAGGATCTGTTTGCGATAACGCGTCGTCGTATATAGATATGTATATCTACGTCGCTGTTATCTTTTG
Organism: Sisymbrium irio; assembly: GCA_000411075.1. NCBI lineage: Eukaryota > Viridiplantae > Streptophyta > Magnoliopsida > Brassicales > Brassicaceae > Sisymbrium > Sisymbrium irio. The sequence goes on along the minus strand of ASZH01045169.1, from coordinate 11,844 downwards.
AATGGCAGACCAAACAGAATAGGGAAGAAATTCGGTTTTTTTTTTCTCAAGGAACCCTTTGAATTTTTCTTTTTTAATTGTGATAATAATCCACCATTAGTATTTTGATACTTTACCTAATTGTAGGTATGCTAATCCCCTCTAGGAAGATTAGAATAAGTTGACGAAAATAAATGTTAATAGCACACTGATACGTTTAAGAAAACTTACTCCACAAGAAAGAAATTAGCCAACGTGGGTCAACAGGTCAACGGGGAGACTAAAGCTAAACCCGGCACATGAGAAAGAGTGTTCGCTTTACAAGTAGGGCGACAACAGTGCGAGTGAAGACTTAGTATATATTTCTCCCTTATGCTTTGTTAAAGTTTCATGCTTGGTTTTGTAATAAGTAGGAGACGATATGTGTTTTCCTATGGTCGCTATGAGACTTTGTAATCGGTTTGTCTCGTTATGAGAGATCGGCCGTGAACCAAGAACCAAGTTTTCTATTTAAGACAGTCTCGCATTTCTCTTCACATAATCCACTAAAGTCTCCTCCTTTCCTTATAAGTTCTCCCCTTTAGAGCATACAAGCTCTTAACACACATAAAAAAAGAAAGGTAGGTGTTACTGTGTTACTGATCACATATGTTTGTGGATTCTTTACGGCAGCTGTGAAAAAACATATAATAAGAGTTGATCACATGGGACTCTTTGAAGAAAGAGAGATGACATAAACATAAACACAAAAAGAAAGAGTTTTTTACAGTATGTTCTATAAACCAAATTGTTACAATACCCTTCTTCTTTCGTAATTAAATAAGAAAGGCTTTGAGAGGAAGAACAAAGGAATCAGATTTCTTCATCATTCTTTATCTCCACAAGGCATCTTCCTGCTGCTCAAACGGGAAAAAGAAACTCTTTTATGCAATACATTGATTATAATTTTATCTGATCTAGAATCATCTAAGAACATTATCTAGTTTGCAAAGACGAGAGAAGACGGCTTCATGTGCAGATGTGTAAAAATCAGAGTTTTTTTCCTCATGTTGAGCGAAAATAAAGAAAGCAAAAGGAGTTTGCTTAAAAAGCAGATACCAATTTATTAATATGAAAAAGAAGTTATGAGGAAACAGATTATTAATTGGCTAGTTATAGTCATATATATGACAAAATAAATCAAGCAGAACAAATGGGGGCTAGAAATAAGTTTAGAGGTAGTGTAAACAAGAGTTTTTTTTTTTTTGGGTAAACAAGAGTTATGAATAATTCTGGTTTACCACACCACCAATCCACCATGCGGGCTGGGACATATTGATATTCTCCAAAAATAAAAACATATCCGTAGTAACCATTTTCCAATGAAGTAAGCTGTGTTGCGATATGCATTTTTAGTATCATCAAAAACAACAACGGGCTTTTTCTTCTCGTCAATGAGAAAAGAATCACCACCATCAAAATTACTAGTTTTCACATTTTTTCCTTACCTCCTTCACATCTTTCATTTTTTTGCTGATTTCTTCAATCGATGAGAAGCTGGTGACAATTAAAAATATAGACTTTAATGTACACATTAAAAAATAATTATATTTGTTTTGGTGTTGTGTTATTGATTTCTCTAGTGCTCATATTCTTAAGGTTAGTTTCGCATTACTGCTATTGTATGGTAGCCATCTTCTGGTTCTATTTAAAATGTTAAGAAAAAAAAGACAAAACAAAAAGTCTCTAAGTAATGTGATTTAGATGATCTAGAAATTGATTTGAAAACCTTTATATAGGATAGGAATAAGAGGGTTCTTAATTTTCATTTTAGGACATGAAGTTAAATGTTTCGAAAAATTACAAAATCAATTATGGTTACACAAAATCGTCCACTATGGATGTGTCTAGGATCTTCAAAATATGATACTCGGGTATAAAGAGAGCACAATCATTCTGTATAGTATAAAAAAAAGAGACAATAAGGATTTGGCGAATCAAATCAGGAACAAAAAAACCCATGTTTAAATTGCAAATCTTAAATTATTGCAGCTCATGTGAGTTTTGCCTTCGTTGACAATCATACGATTTATATAATAAGTTTGTTTTCCCCTTACAACAAGAAACAAAAAAAAATGCTAACAGCAATTTTATGAATCTTACCTATATATATATATGACTATGTGGAGGCTTTCCTAAAGAAATTCCTTTCTTTCTTTTGTCCTTTAAGGTAACAAGTAACAATTTAAGCATCAAAGATAGTGTACAGTTTGATACTACCATGAGAATCACGAAGACTCGAGCACACTTTGTTACCAATAGTGCCGTCGTGATTATTATCATTCTACTTCTTTTCAAGTCTACTACCGTGGTTGCCAGAGGTGGCGGTGGTGGTGGTGGGCACGGTGGTGGTGGTGGTGGTGGCCATGGTGGCGGAGGCGGGGGCCACGCTGGTGGAGAAGGCAGTGGCGGCCATGGAGAAGATGAAGGAGGAGGTGGCATTGGAGGTGGACGTGGTATCGGAGGAGGCCGTATGGTTCATAGACCCGTGAAAAGCAGCGGAGACTATGCGCTAAATCCTTTTGCCGGTGGATCTGCAGCCATTTCAATGATCATCTTTCTTCTATTTAACTAGAGCTTACTTGTCTTTAATGTAGGTAAGTTGTTTCATCGTAGTTTCAAGAAGATTTGCCTTTTGAGTCTTTGTTGTTTAGACACATGACAGAACAAGTGGTAAAGAAAAGAGGTTCTCCTTTGTTTAAGATTCAAGAATACACATTTGCACATTTCGGTTTTTAGCCTTATAACCAAAAAATCAATCCAAAAGCCATAACATAACGTAAAAGCTGATCGAATGTAAACATTTATCACTTTCTTGAAGCGTTTTTAAGGATCCCGGAAGTAAGTGAAGAGGAAGGATATAAGGCTTTGCGGATTTTGAGCACATTCCAGGCAGTGCCTGCTGCGTGCCCCACCGAGTCTAGCACATCTCTCGTGGCTTCCCCTGCGCTCTCACCCAACCTGGTCCATGTTATAATGTGAGATTTTCTACTTATGTTTCAACGAAGATGCATCCACACAAATACAAACAAACAATAACGAATTAAACTAAGTGATCGCTCACAATTTGAACTAAAAACAACATATGTTTGTTAATCTTAAACGTGGACGCCAATGGCAAATTATAATAGAAGGGTTATCTTTAATACAATGAAAAAGTGAAAACCTATGAATGTTTTGTTTCTTTTTCCCACGCATGTAAACGCAAATTCAATAATAATTACGTTCGAAGCAGCCAAAACCTTAGACCATGATTATTGGAGGTTTTTAAATGGGGTTATAATCAAAATTTTAGTTAAATAAAGAAAAAGGGAAAAGAGAGAGAAAGAAAGGGTTTTCTACAGAAAGATTTTAAAACCTCAAATCTAGAACTCTATGATACTTTCTTATTTTTTATTGGTAGATGTTTTTTAATTTAATTAAATTTAAAAGAAAATATTAAAATAATAATATTAAATTTTTGAGAACCTATGTTTAAGCTAATTAGCATTGTTCATGCTCTTAGGCTGTTCAATTTTACCAAGGATCATGTAATCATTAAATGTGATCTAAAGTTGAGGGCATTGCAAGTGAAACTTACTTCTCGCTAACCATTCTGGTAGTAGCTTTGGACGTAGCAGAAAGAGTTTGTCTCTCTGCAGCTTCAGCAGCATCAAGTATTTTATCTAATTCAAAACCAAATTAAAACATTTTTAGTATATATCAGTATAATTAAAGATAACTGAGCAGAGCAAAAATAACTATTAATCTAACTTACTAAGAGCATCAAGTGAAGCCAAGAGAACCTCCCCCGGAACCATTGAGAAAAAAGCTTTCCCTGGCTTTGACTTCACAATAGGAGCCATCACCGAACCACTCACCAATCCCACACCATTCAACATTGTCTTGCTCAGTTTCTCAGTCGCTCTCGAAAGTTGCCTCACTCTATATACATAATAATTCAATAACAGATAAAACATACCAAAAAAAAAATCACTCTTAAAAGATATTATTAATACCGTTGAAGATTCTTGTTGATTTGATTCTTGTTTGTTGTTGTTTTTCTTTGTGACGACGCACCACTCTTCTTCTCAGCCTTTGTAATCATAGTTTCACCTCCTTTGTTAACCTATATTCTCTCGTAAAAACAAAACTCATGATTCAGAATTTGAGTAGTAATATTTAGTGAGAAGTAGCCTAACCCAAAGTCCAACTCTTACTCCATCTAATGAGGTTCGAATATTAACCATACCATACCGATAATACCCGAATTATCCAAACCGTTACATCTAAAATATACACTTCTAAAAATGTACAAACCTAATGAAAGTATTTAACAGGTTTTATTTGGGAGTAATTTACTAAAGTGATGAGTATAATTAAACCTGATTAGTGTAAGCGTTACTGCATTTAAACATCCCTCTAATGATATGTCCTGTCCCGCCAGCGATGGCTTTAGCCACAACATTGTTATAATCTTCAATCTTTGGCGCAAACTCTTTCCAGTCGATTCCATTGTTAACACTCGAAGAAGAGGATGCCGAAGACGAAGAAGAGAAACACGAATTCTCTCTCAAGAAATCGTCAAGCAGCTCGAGGCTGGTGACAAAAACAACGTCGTTTGTGTCTCGAGGGGAGAAGGTGACGCCATAGCTGAGTGGGTCTCCGTCTTTCACGGGAAGCGTGAAGAGGTAGTCACGGGAGTCGAGTTTCACCACTGGCTCGTCTTTAATGACCGGCCACTGTAGATCATTTCCGATCCTCACGACCATAGCTAACGCCACGCCGTTGTCTGAGACTTGCACCAGCTCGAAGTCTCCGGCGGCGAGCTCTATAGCTTCGGATCCGTCGATGAGATGGGCTCTGCATCCTTGAATCTGTAATAAAACTTCTTCTCTCACCGTTTGGTGATAAATGGCGCCTTGTTGTCCGTACGAAGGTGGTGGTGGTGGTGGTGCTTCAGTTCTTGGAGTCTTTGATCTGAAACATCTCATCTTGTTTTCTTTTCTGAGAGGTTTCTGATATCTCAAGATTGAGTTTTTGTTTGTTTTCTTTTTTCTTTTTCTTTCGAGTGAATAAAAAACACAAACAAAACTATTGATTACTTACACACTGTTCTTCACTTTCGGTATTAATCGAGGACAATACCTTTTTAGTTTTTACTTTAACATAGGACCCACCCTGACCACATTTGTTTTTTGGCAATTAAAAAATAGGCATTATAATTTCGAGCGTAAATAGATAACGCAGAGGGAAATTGATTATCATCTAGATTAGCGAAAATGATGTTTTGCATTTTTGGGAAATTGTGTAACCTTGTAATGTATGACATTGTAAAATAGTCTGTTATCTGGCAACATATGTGTGATTAGACGGTAATCATGCATGTAGTTTCAAAAAATACACAAGAGGTGATACTGTTTCGAGGCTTAGACAGTAATCAACCATGTAAGTAATAAAAAAAACAAGACATGACTGACGATCATTTACATAATGTATGAGAATCGTAGGTTACATTTCTCTTACATGATAAGTTGTGTCTCAATTATTTAAATATAAATTATACACTCTTACATTTGTAGGAAAGAGTCGAAGATTGGTTACACACTCGGTAATGAATCTTCCTTATGTAGCCTTTACAACGGACTTAATACTCCCGGCGTCGCCGGTAATTTTATCGTACCGGAGATATAAATCGGCGATGATCAAGCAAGCCGTGATTGTAACCATATCTTTGGCTGCACACTGCTTGTTCGACGGGCTAGGCGTACCGGTTTGTGGACCATTAGACCAGAACAGATAATTAAGCAATTCAGATCCGGTCTGACCAACAAAACGGTCCGGTTTAAATTCCTCCGGGTTGTCGAATATATTAGCGTCTTTCATAACCAGCGGCTGGTAACCGCAGAGAAGCTCACCTTTCTTGACCTCGAAAACACCATCGTGTGAGCTTATCTTGAAATCATTCCTCGCACGTGCGTATTGTAAAGGAACCGGAGGACTTAAACGCAGCGTTTCATAAACCACGGATTTAACCAGCTCCAATTCGTTAACCGTCCGGAAATTTAGACCCGAACCGGAACCGCAAAACTTCCTCACTTCGGTTCTCAGCCTCTCCTGGAGACCGGTGTTATCTCCCGCGATTCTCCCGATCAAAGAAGGTAAAAAGACGGAAAAGCCCCCGTACGCGTTGAAACCCAACACGAAGAGGAGATTATGTACAGTCTCGTCACGGGTCAACCCGTACTCCTCTTCACCTAACCGGAGAACATCTCCGGCGTTTTCGTTGATGAAGTTGTAAAGCTTTTGGTAATCTCCAGCGACTAAGAAGAAAGGGTAAGCCCATGAGTGGAGGAAGATCTCTTCAAGCGGCTGAGCAATGCCGATTTTGGTGGTGGGTATGACTTGAATAGCTAGCCATTTGTCGAGCATCTGCCAACCGTTCTCGGCTATGTCAGGAGACGCTGAAGGGTTTGCACCGGTGAGAGAAATGGTGAGGAAGTTGAACATGCAGCGTTGGAGACCGATGAGATACGAAGCGCCGCCGTCGTTTTTAGATATGTCGGATTCAACTGTTTGCCAGAACTTGTCGAGGTTTGAGAGAAGCTCTCGTAGCCATACCTCTGAACTCCGTTTTAATATTTCTATGGCGAAACTTTTGACCTGACATGAATGAACTTTTTTTATAAAACAAAACTAAAAAAGATATTGGACTTTTAAAAGATTATTATTGAGACATAACAAAACTATACTACGACTCATGCATGACAATAACACACTTGATTGGCCCAATTGACTTAGAGAGTGTACACAATCTTAACTGGATTAACGGAATTGTGTGAAAATACGCACAACTTAAAACGTTTTTCATATACTTTTTGTTTCCTCTCTTTTCTTTTTTTTGTTAAAAAAAACACTAAACATACTTCTTTTCTTTTTGCTCTTTACACATTTGTTTATCTCAGCAATTAAAAATGGAAATCTAATAAGCTTTGTTATATTTACCTGTAGATAAAAGAAACACCCAAAACATTTTTTCCACCAATCTGAAATACGGTAAAAGCTTTAAAAAATCTGAAATATTTTTTTCAAATCATTTTGCGGAAAAATAATTATTAATTTCCTTTAAAATAATTTTTAATTTTTCAATTTGTTCACCAGTTTTATTTTTTCCACGAATCTAGTAATTAATTAGAAAAAACGATAAAAAATGATCCTTCTAAATGTATCAAAATTTATCGATCCGCTTGAATTTGCCATTACTGTATAGATCAATTCATAGTATAAAAATTACTAGACATCAAAAGCCAAAAAGTAGATGGATAGATTAAAGGGACTAAAAATTAAATAATTACTTCAATTTTTTTGTGGTTCCATAATTTCCATTCATAATAGCTACTTAGGTTTGGTTAAATCTCGTAGTTCGAGTACAACGGTGATATAATATTAGCAATTAGCAAAGCAACGTATGTACGGACCTTGGCGTGCTTTGGCTCGGTGGTGTCAAGATAAACTCCGACACGAACGCCGCCGTAGAAATCGAGGCTAGGCCGGAAATCTCCTATGAGGACATCTCTTTTATCAACTAGATCCATGTCGAAGAGATAGCTAAATGACTTGACGTCGAGGACGGCGACTATGTTAGGATTAACGTTGCCGAAGAAAGGAAATGCCGGAGGGATGTTTGTACGGAACACGGTGCTCTTGTACTTATCTGCTCTTGTCTTGAAAAACTTATCCGGTCCTTGGAACCAGAAGTAATCTAGACGGTCTGATAACGGTCCCACCAACGGCAAACCGTACGATCCAGGCATCTTACGGAGGGGAAGCTGAGACGGTGGTGGTGACGATTGTTGTGATGCTAGGGATGTTGACGGTGGTGGTGGTGGTGGTGAAGAAGACGCCATTGTTCTCGAGAGCATGTTTTTTGAGCTTACAACTGTTTTGTAAATTATCTTGGAGATGTCTTTTATCGTCTATGGGGTTGTAGATATCTTTGGAGATAAATAAATACAAAGTGACATAAATATTTATGGATATTGGCCTGAATTGTTTTTTTATTATTTTATTTTACCTTGTGTCTGTATTTTACATTAATATCTAACAAATATGACCCATAATAGCACTCAATTCTAAATGCAAACGTCAACCGTAAAATAAAAATAAAATGTAGGGCAGATCAACTCTTTTCCGTTTGCAATGTATAAGAATACTTTGTACAAGAGTAATATTATATATTAAAAATGTGAATTTTCTTTTTATTTTTCATATGAAATCAAACATAGAATTACGTTTGAAAAGATGGAGAACATTGACAAAAACACGATTTAATACAAAGTTGTTCCAAAAAATTACGCAATTGCATCCACATTTTAAAAAATCCGCTAAACAGAAAATAAATCATGAAATAATAAATCCAAACAGAAGAATATTTTCCAGTAATTTTTGTCTTAGGTTTTGAATAGTGACCAAGAAATGAAAAAGAACAATAAATTCATTCTCATTACTTAAAATAAATATCATTTATAAGTAATATTTATTATATATATGATTCTTCCTTATTACTTTTTGTGCAGAGAATTATAAAATAAAAATGTTCCTTATCAAATTTGGAAATAAAAAAATATTACTTTTATTATTTTTATTCTGTTTATTTTCATTATTTTGCTCTTCATTTTTATTATTATTTCTAAAGTGGTTATTTAGAGCCATAGTGTATATGCATACACTTAAAAATGAAATTGATGGATGTGCTCTTAGAAACTTAATTTTAGCAGTTCATGTAGGAAAAAAAGTACTAAAAAATATAAACTCGAAGACTTAGTCACTTAGCTGATAACCAGTCAATTTTTTTTTGTTATGTTTTCGAAGAGATGATTTACAGTAATAGAAGAGATGAGGAATATTATGGGTCAAAAGTTAATAAGAAATATTAGGAGTCAATTTCTTTCAGAAAGAAAAAACATTAGGAGTCAAAAGTTAATAAGAAATAACCAAAAAAAAAAAAACTCAGTTGGAGTATATGCTTCGAATAATATTTAATTATTTATACATTCACATAAATTTAAAACCCCAAAAAATATATATCAGTGAATGTTAACAATAATATGCATACATCATATCACCACATGAGTGTATATATCTCTTTGCAGAAGGAGACAGTTTCTATCGACAAAGATAAGTGAGTGTTGTATCTGTTTCGAGTTGGAGTATGCTCCAGCTACCACATGTTTGGAGTTGTTACAATGACATGAAGATCTTTCTTAAAGCTTTTTGTGTGAACGAAAATAAAAATCGAGAAACACATGTCTATCATTGCTCTAACCACCGCTATGGGTTAGTGTAAGAAAATTTTTTTCTTTGTCAATATATAGTACAGTCAATACCTACGTCTTAAAAAAAATCAATCATGCCAATTTTTCATTTTTTTTTGGGTATGTTAATCATGTCAATTTGCCAAGAATATTTTCTCTATTTGTCCAACGCAAACCATTCATTGATGAATAAACTCTAGTTAATATCCCGAAGCAAATTTTAGGTGAGTTAGCCAAACCTGTTTACATTAATTAAGAAAGGAACCCAACTAAAAGAGAAAAGAGAAAATAATGAGAATAAGTTATTAACTACTGAAACTACTGAAGACAAATCTATATTCGATATGTGATTCAAAAAGAAAAGGATCGATCTGTAGAAACTTAGCTTCTGCTCCTCATCAAATACGTCTTCTAAGTTTCCCCCTGCAGCAGCATCAAACAAAATACATTTTAGCAATTACGTACCCTAAATTACAATAGTTTCTTCGATAGAGAATTCGGCTTTCCAAGAGTCAAAAACATTATATGACGATTTGCATATGATCATATGAATATTTCAAGAAGCTTTCCACTGAGAACGTTTCTACAGAATTAGCATAGAAAACAATACGTGTGGTCCCAAGTCTGGATCTAACTTCACTCTATAGAGACGCATTTGTACGTACACCAACATGGTCACGAGTTTTTTTATCGTGTTTAATAAGTCCAATAAACAATAATGGACCATCATGCCAACTTTGTAACAGCAAATAAAACACTTCGCATTATTGAGAACGTTTCTACAGAGGTAGCATTTAAACTAAACACAGGGAAAGCTCAAGTTACCTAGGAATTAATTAACTTCACTCTATACCGATGCATGTCCACTATAACTTCACTCTCATTAATATAACTAGATAAGTTCCCACCTGGAGATCCTACTACATCAAATTATGGTTTTCTATCAACTATTGTGAAAGTTATTTGTTTTAAAATTTCAAATACAAAATCATCTAAGTATCTTATATAGTAAAAGTAGAGTCATTCTTTTAGAACTCTAAAAATGTGTCACATGTCTCTTTCTATTGGATTACATTTAGTTTTTTTTTATTGGACTACAAATCTGATTTTTCAATTGAGTTTTTGTTTTTTACCATTATTTTCTTATTTTATTGGGCAACATTATTTTTTATTTTTATTAGGCCACAAATCTGAATTTCTATTGAATTAGAATTTTATGTCTTTAATAAAATTAATTCATCAGTACATATTTATATTATAGTAATTCATATAATAAGAAACGAAAAGTAATAAAAAACAAAATACATTTAAAAAAATATTTAATATCATGTATGCACATTTTTTATTGAAACATTTTTATTTATTTATTTTGTAATTGATTTGAAAATATCAACAAGATCAAAATTATAAACTATGTTTTGCAATTACATTTTTTTATTTTTCTTTATTTTGTGAATTTTGCTTTATGTAAAATGATATTAATATAGCATATTTAGTTGCATGTATTTATGCCATAAGTTTGTAATAAAAGTAACAAATGTGTTTGTTTTTATTTTTAAAAGTGTAATCAGTCATTAATATTATTTTAATGCAACTATTCGTATTTTGAATATCTCAAATTAAAAAATAAATGAATGATTAATTAATAAATTAAAAATAACTTATTTAATTTCAAAGTTAATTATTAGAATGAATGATTTATTTCTCAGTTAAATTCAATACTTATAAATAGTTATATATTAAGTTATACAAAATTAAAATCCACGCACCGCGTGGATTATTCCTAAGAATATATATATAGGGTTCAGATTTAGAATATGAATTTCACTCAACTACATAACATCTCAAACCCCAAATTAAGTTTTGAGATGTTATATATGAAATTGAGTGAAATTCAAATAAGTTAAATCTTAGTCTTATTTATTTATTTATTTTTAGTTTTGCAGAAAGTTGAAATTCACAACTTATGAAATTTCAAAAATATATCTGCAAACTTTATCATGTTCATCAAAAATTTCTTTAAACATATATGATTCGATACCATATAAAAATAATAAGCAACAAAAAAAAGAAATAAATAACAGGATATGATTCACAAGTTTTTCACATAAATCAAATATACCATACATAGTTTAGGATATTAATAGTCGTCAAAATAAAAGATTAGGATATTAATTTTACAGTCTGAATGTTGTTTTTTTATGCCATTAATAAAAATTCATTCTTTAAAAATCATAAAATAAATTATCTAGTCTGAATCTATTAATATATAAAAGTTGAGGCTAAATGCCATTGAGAATGTCCACATAGGATTAAAAAAATTTTAGCAACCAATAGTATTCTTCCACATCATCATTACAATTTAAGAAATTTTCTAATTTTCTAATTGTATTAATTATATTAAAATACATAAAAAGGAAATTATTTATAAATTTCTATGAAACAAAAAATAACTTAATATGAGATTAGGAAATCTTCTAATTTTAAATATAAGATAAAGAAATATTCTATAAGCTTTTATAAAACGAAAAAT
>ASZH01045168.1:0-12022 GCA_000411075.1 Sisymbrium irio | reverse complement strand
CTCACAAGATTCCGAATTTTTGTCATTTGGATAGTTGATTAATTGTGTCTCTAATAGAATGATAAACAAGGTAGATATGAATCTCCTTCTTCATTGGGGAGTCTCCTAATGCTTATTTCAAGTGGTATTCAGTATCACTACCCTTGTTACTCATTAAAAGTCTTTTAAACATTATGGGGCATCATGTTCCCTATTGGATCCAAATTGGACTCATATGCTTACTAAATTCCTATTTTTTGTCATTTGGATGGTTGATTAATGATGCCTCTAATTGAATGATAAACAAGGTAGAGATGCTTCTCCTTCTTTACTTAGGAGTCTTCTAATGCTTTTTTCAAGTGGTATTCATTGTTACTAGCCTTTTTACTGATTAAAAGTCAGTTTAAAAAATTCTGTGACTTCATGTTACGAATTTGATCCAAATGGAACTCATATGTTACGAGATTCCCATTTTTTGTCATTTGGATGGTTGATTAATGGTGCCTCTATTTGAATGATAAACAAGGTAGAGATGCTTCTCCTTCTTCATTTAGGAGTCTTTTAATGCTTATTTCAAGTGGTATTCATTACCACTAGCCTTCTTACTCTTTAAAAGTCTGTTTTAAGCATTCCGGAATATCATGTTCCCTTTTGGATCCAAATGAGACTCACTTGCTCACCAGATTCTGAATTTTTGTCATTTGGACAATTGATCAATTGAGTCTCTAATTGAATGATAAACAAGATAGATATGACTCTCCTTCTTCATTGTCTCCAAATATTTATTTAAAGTCGTATTCATTGTCACTACCCTTGCTACTCATTAAAATTCTGTTTTAAACATTCTGGGACATCATGTTCCCTATTGAATCCAAATGGGATTACTAGTTTGATATTTTTGTCATTTTCATTGTAGATTAATGGTGCTTCTAATTGAATGATAAACAAGGTAGAAATGCTTCTCCTTCTTCATTTAGGAGTCTTCAAATGCTTATTTCAAGTGGTATTCATTGCCACTAGCTTTCTTGCTCGTTAAAAGTCTGTTTTAAGCATTTTGGGAATTCTGTTTCGTTTTGGATCCAAATGGGACTAATTTGCTCACCAGATTCCAAATTTTTGTCATTTGGATAGTTGGTTAATGGTGTATCTAATTGAATGATAAACAAGGTAGATATGGTTCTCCTTCTTCACTGGGGAGTCTTCTAATACTTATTTCAAATGGTATTCATTTCCACTAGCATTCTTACTCGTTAAAAGTCTTTTTTAGGCATTCTGGGATATCATGTTCCCTTTTGGACTAAAATGAGACTTATTTGCTCACAAGATTCCGAATTTTTGACATTTCGATAGTTGATTAACTGTGTCTCTAATAGAATGATAAACAAGGTAGATATGAATCTCCATTTTCATTGGGGAGTCTCCTAATGCTTATTTCAAGTGGTATTCATTGTTACTAGCCTTGTTACTGATTAAAAGCCTGTTTTAAACATTCTGGGACATCATGTTCCCTATTGAATCCGAATGGGACTAATATGCTTACTAGTTTCCTATTTTTGTCATTTGGATTGTTGATTAATGGTGCCTCTAATTGAATGATAAAGGTAGAAATGCTTCTCCTTCTTTATTTAGGAGTCTTCTAATGCTTATTTCAAGTGGTTTTCATTACCACTAGCTTCTTGCTCGTTACAAGGCTGTTTTAAGCATTCCGGGATATCATGTTCCCTTATGGATCCAAATGGGACTCATTTGCTCACCAGTTTCCGAATCTTTTTCATTTGGATAGTTGGTTAATGGTGTGTCAAATGGAATGATAACCAAGGTAGATATGGTTCGCCTTCTTCATTGGGGAGTCTTCTAATGCTTATTTCAAGTGGTATTCATTGTTACTAGCCTTGTAACTGATTAAACAATGTAGATATGAATCTACTTCTTCATTGTCTCCAAATATTTATTTCAAGTGGTATTCATTGTCACTACCCTTATTACTCATTAAAAGTCTGTTTTAATCATTATGTGCCATCATGTTCCCTATTGGATCGAAATGGGTCTCATATGCTTTCTAGATTCCTCTTTTTGTCATTTGGATGGTTGATTAATTGTGCCTCTAATTGAATAATAAACAAGGTAGAGATGCTTCTCCTCCTTCATTTAGTAGTCTACTAATGTTTATTTCAAGTGGTATTCATTGCCACTAGATTTCTTACTCGTTAAAGTTTAATTTTAAATACTCTGGGACATCAGGTTCCCAATTAGATACAAATGGGACTCATATGCTTACGAGATTCCCATTTTTTTTTCATTTGGATAGTTAATTAATGGTGCCTCTAATTGAATGATAAACAAGGTATAGATGTTTCTGCTTCTTCATTTAGGAGTCTTTTAATGCTTATTTCAAGTGGTATTCATTGCCACTAACCTTCTTACTCGTTAAAAGTCTGTTTGAACCATTCTGAGATATCATGTTCCCTTTTGGATCCAAATGCGACTCATTTGCTCACCAGATTCTGAAATTTTTTCATTTAAATAGTTGATTAATTGTGTCTCTAATTGATTGATAAACAAGGTAGATATGAATCTCCTTCTTCATTGGCGAGTCTCTTAATACTTATTTCAGATGGTATTCATTGTCACTACCTTTGTTACTCATTAAAATTATGTTTTAAACATTCTGGGACATCATGTTCCCTATTGAATCCAAATGGGACTAATATGCTTACTTGTTTCCTATTTTTGTCATTTTTATTGTAGATTAATGGTGCCTCTAATTGAATGATAAACAAGGTAGAAATGCTTCTCCTTCCTCATTTAAGAGTCTTCTAACGCTTATTTCAAGTTGTATTTATTGCCACTAGCTTTTTTTCTCGTTAAAAGTGTTTTTTAAACATTCTGGGATATCATGTTCCCTTTTGGATCCAAATGGGACTCATTTGCTCACCACATTCCATATTTTTGTCATTTGGATAGTTGGTTAATGGTGTGTCTAATTGAATGATAAAAAGGTAGATATGGTTCTCCTTCTTGTTTGGGGAGTCTTCTCATGCTTATTTCAAGTGGTATTCATTGCCACTAGCGTTCTTACTCGTTAAAAGTATTTTTAGGCATTCTGGGATATCATGTTCCCTTTTGGATCCAAATGGGACTCATTTGCTCACCAGATTCTGAATTTTTGTCATATTGATAGTTGATTAATTGTGTCTCTAATTGAATGATAAACAAGATATATATGAATCTTCTTCTTCATTGGGAAGTCTCCTAATGCTTATTTCAAGTGGTATTCATTGTCACTACCCTTGTTATTCATTAAAAGTCTGTTTTAAGCATTCTGGGAATTATGTTCCCTTTTAGATCCAAATGGGACTCATTTGCTTACTAGATTCCTATTTTTGTCATTTGGATGGTTGATTAATGGTGCCTCTAATTGAATGATAAACAAGGTAAAAATGCTTATCCTTCTTCATTTACGAGTCTTCTAATGCTTATTTCAAGTGGTATTCATTGCCATTAGATTTTTTGCTCGTTAAAAGTATGTTTTAAGCATTCTGGGATATCATGTTCCCTTTTGGATCCAAATGGGACTCATTTTCTCACCAGATTCCGAATTTTCGTCTTGTGGATAGTTAGTTAATGGTGTCTAATTGAATACTAAACAAGTTTAGATATGGTTCTCCTTCTTTATTTAGGAGTCTTCTAATGCTTATTTCAAGTGGTATTCATTGCCACTAGCCTTCTTACTCGTTAAAAGTCTGTTTTAGGCATTTTAGGATATTATGTTCCCTTTTGGACCCAAATGGGACTCATTTTCTCACCAGATTCAGAATTTCTTTATAATTTGGATGGTTGATTAATGTTGTCTCTAATTGAATGATATAAAAGGTAGAGATGATTCTCCTGCTTCATTTGGGAGTATCCTAATGCTTATTTCAAGTGGTATTCATTGTCACTAGCCTTTTGACTCATTAAAAGTCTGTTTTAAGCATTCTGGGACATCATGTTCTCTTTTGGATCCAAATGAGACTCATTTGCTCACCAAATTCCGAATTTTGTCATTTCGATGGTTGATTAATGGTCTGTTTAACTGAATGATGAACAAGCTATAGATGATTATCCTTCTACATTAGGGAGTCTCATAATGCTTGTTTTAACTGGTATTCATTGTACGAGCCTTGTTACTCATTAAATGTCTGTTTACATTCTGGGACATCATGTTCCCTATTAGATCCAAATGGGACTCATATGCTTACTAGATTCCCATTTTTGTCATTTGGATAGTTGATTGATGGTACATGTAATTGAATGATAAACAAGGTAGATATGCTTCTCCTTCTTCATTTAAGAGTCTTTTAATGCTTATTTTAAGTGGTATGTAATGCCACTATCCTTCTCAGTCGTTAAAAATCTGTTTTAAGCATTCTGGGATATCATGTTCCCTTTTGGATCCAATTGGGACTCATTTGCTCACCTGATTCCGAATTTTTGTCATTTGGATGGTTCATTAATGGTGTGTTTATTTGAATGATTAACAAACTATATATGATTCTCCATTTTCGTTGGGGAGTCTCCTAATGCTTATTTCAAGTGGTATTAATTGTTACTAGCCTTGTTACTGATTAAAAGCCTGTTTTAAACATTCTGGGACATCATGTTCCCTATTGAATCCAATTGGGACTAATTTGCTTAGTAGTTACCTATTTTTCTCATTTGGATAATTGGTTAATGGTGTCTTTAATTAAATGATAAACAAGGTAGATATACTTCTCCGTCTTCATTTAGGAGTCTTCTAATGCTTAGTTCAAGTGGTATTCATTGCCACTAGCCTTCTTATTCGTTAAAAGTCTGTTTTAGGCATTCTAGGATATCATGTTCCCTTTTGGACCCAAATGAGACTCATTTGCTTACCAGATTCCGAATTTTTATCATTACGATGGTTGATTAATGGTGCCTCTAATTGAATGATAAACAAGGTAGAAATGCTTCTCCTTCTTCATTTACGAGTCTTCTAATGCTTATTTCAAGTGGTATTCATTGCCACTAGATTTCTTGCTCGTTAAAAGTCTGTTTTAAGCATTCTGGGATATCATGTTCCCTTTTGGATCCAAATGGGAGTCATTTGCTAACCAGATTCCGAATTTTTGTCTTGTGCATAGTTGGTTAATGGTGTGTCTAATTAAATAATAAACAAGTTAGATATGGTTCTCCTTCTTTATTTAGGAGTCTTCTAATGCTTATTTCAAGTGGTATTCATTGTCAATAACCTTCTTACTCGTTAAAAGTCTGTTTTAGGCATTCTAGGATATTATGTTCCCTTTTGGACCCAAATGGGACTCATTTGGTCACCAGATTCAGAATTTTTATCATTTGGATGGTTGATTAATGTTGTCTCTAATTGAATGATAAACATAGTAGATATGGTTCTACTTCTTCATTTAGGAGTCTTCTAATGCTTATTTCCACAAGCCTTATTACTCGTTAAAATTCTGTTTTATGCATTCTAGGATATCATGTTCCCTTTTGGAACGAAATGGGACTCCTTGCTCATCAGATTCCGAGATTTTGTCATTTGGATCGTTGATTAATGTTGTCTCGAATTGAATGATATACAAGGTAGAGATGATTCTCCTTCTTCATTTGGGAGTATCCTAATGCTTATTTCAAGTGGTGTTCATTGTCACTAGCCTGGTGACTCATTAAAAGTCTGTTTTAAGCATTCAGGGACATCATGTTCCCTTTTGGATCCAAATGGGACTCATTTGCTCACCAGATTCTGAATTTTTGTCATTTGGATATTTGATTAATTGTGTCTTTAAGTGAATGATAAAGAAGGTAGATATGAATCTCCGTCTTCGTTGGGTCTCCTAATACTTATTTTAAGTGGTATTCATTGTCACTACCCTTGTTACTCATTAAAAGTCTGTTTTAAACATTCTGGGACATCATGTTCCCTATTCGATCCAAATTGGACTCATATGCTTACTAGATTCCTATTTTTTGTCGTTAGGATGGTTGATTAATGGTGCCTCTAATTGAATGATAAACATGATATATATTATTCTCCTTCTTTATTTAAGAGTCTTCTAATGCTTATTTCAAGTGGTATTCATTTGATTAAAACCCAGTTTTAAACATTATGGGACATCATGTTCCCAATTTGATCCAAATGGGACTCATATGCTTACGAGATTGTCATTTGGATAGTTGACTAATGGTGCCTCTAATTGAATGATAAACAAGGTTGAGATGCTACTCCTTCTTCATTTAGGAGTCTTCTAATGCTTATTTCAAGTGGTATTCATTTTCACTACTCTTGTTCTCATTAAAAGTCTGTTTTAAACATTCTGGGACATCATGTTCACTATTAGATCCAAATGGGACTCATATGCTTACTAGATTCCTATTTTTGTCATTTGGATGGTTGATTAATGGTGCATCTAATTGAATGATAAACAAGGTATATATGTTTCTCCTTCTTTATTTAGGAGTATTCTAATTATTATTTCAAGTGGTTTTCATTGCCACTAGCTTTCTTACTTATTAAAAGTTTATTTTAAGCATTCTGAGATATCATGTTCCCTTTTGGATCCAAATGAGACTCATTTGCTCACCGGATTCCGAATTTTTGTCATTTGTATAGTTGGTTAATGGTGTCTCTAATTGAATGATAAACAAGGTAGATATGCTCCTCCTTCTTCAGTTAGGAGTCTTCTAATGCTTATTTGAAGAGGTATTCATTACCACTAGCCTTCTTACTCGTTAAAAGTCTGTTTTAGGCATTCTAGGATATCATGTTCCCTTTTAGACCCAAATGGGTCTCATTTGCACACCAGATTTCGAATTTTTGTCATCTGGATGGTTGATTAATGGTTTCTTTAATTGATTGATTAACAAGCTATATATGATACTCCTTCTTCATTGGGGAGTCTCCTAATTCTTATTTCAAGTGGTATTCATTGTCACTAGTCACTACTATTGTTACTCATTAAAAGTCTGTTTTAAACATTCTGGTACAATATGTTCCCTATTGGATTCAAATTGGACTCTTATGCGTACTAGATTCCTAATTTTTGTCATTTGGATGATTGATTAATGGTGCATCTAATTAAATGATAAACAAGCTAGAGATGCTTCTCCTTCTTTATTTAGGAGTCTTCTAATGCTTATTTCAAGTGGTATTCATTGCCACTAGCCTTCTTACTCGTTCAAAGTCTGTTTTAAGCATTCAAATATATCATGTTCCCATTTGGATCCAAATGGGACTCATTTCCTCACCATATTCTGAAGTTTTGTCATTTGGATAGTTGATTAATAGTGTCTCGAATTGAATTATAAACATGGTACATATGATTCTCCTTCTTCATTTAGGAGTCTTCTAATGCTTATTTCAAGTGGTATTCATTGCAACTAGCCTTCTTACTCGTTAAAATTCTGTTTTATGCATTCTAGGATATCATGTTCCCTTTTGGAACGAAATAGGACTCATTGCTCAACAGACTCCGAGTTTTTGTCATTTGGATCGTTGATTAATGTTGTCTCCAATTGAATGATTTACAAGGTAGAGATGATTCTCCTTGTTCATTTGGGAGTATCCTAATGCTTACTTCAAGTGGTATTCATTGTCACTATCTTGGTGACTCATTAAAAGTCTGTTTTAAGCATTCAGGGACATCATGTTCTCTTTTGGATATTAAAAGTCTGTTTTAAGCATTCAGGGACATCATGTTCTCTTTTGGATCCAAATGGGACTCATTTGCTCATCAGATTCTGAATTTGTCATTTGGATAGTTGATTAATTGTGTCTCGAAGTGAATGATAAACAAGGTAGATATGAATCTCCTTCTTCATTGGAGAGTCTCCTAATTCTTATTTCAAGTGGTATTCATTGTCACTACCCTTGTTACTCATTAAAAGTTTGTTTTAAACATTCTGGGACATCATGTTCCCTATTGGATCCAAATTGGACTCATATGCTTACTAGATTCCTATTTTTTATCATTTGGATGGTTGATTAATGGTGCCTCTAATTGAATGATAAAAAATGGTAGATATCCTTCTCATTCTTTATTTAGGAGTCTTCTAATGATTATTTCAAGTGGTATTCATTTACACTACTCTTGTTCTCATTAAAAGTCTGTTTTAAACATTCTGGGACATCATGTTCACTATTAGATCCAAATGGGACTCATATGCTTACTAGATTCCTATTTTTGTCATTTGGATGGTTGATTAATGGTGCCTCTAATTGAATGATAAACAAGGTATATATGCTTCTCCTTCTTCATTTAGGAGTATTCTAATTAATATTTCAAGTGGTTTTCATTGCCACTAGCTTTCTTACTTATTAAAAGTTTATTTTAAGCATTCGGAGATATCATGTTCCCTTTTGGATCCAAATGGGACTCATTTGCTCGCCGGATTCCGAATTTTTTGTCATTTGTATAGTTGGTTATTGGTGTCTCTAATTGAATGATAAACAAGGTAGATATTTTTTTGTCATTTGGATGGCTGATTAATGGTGCCTCTAATTGAATGATAAAAAAGTAGAGATGCTTCTCCTTCTTCATTTATGAGTCTTTTAATGCTTATTTCAAGTGGTATTTATTGCCACTAGCCTTCTTACTTGTTAAAAGTCCGTTTTAAGCATTGTGGATTATCATATTCCCTTTTGGATCCAAATGGCCCTCATTTGCTCACCAGATTCTGAACTTTTGTCATTTGGGTAGTTGATTAATTGTGTCTCTAATTGAATGATAAACAAGGTAGATATGAATCTCATTAAAGTCTGTTTTAAGCATTCAAGGATATCATGTTCCCATTTGGATCCAAATGGGACTCATTTCCTCACCAGATTCTGAATTTTTGTCATTTGGATAGTTGATTAATTGTGTCTCTAATTGAATTATAAACAAGGTAGATATGAATCTCCTTCTTCATTTAGGACTCTTGTAATGCTTATTTCAAGTATTATTCATTGCCACTAGCCTTCTTACTCGTTAAAAGTATATTTTAAGCATTATAGGATATCATGTTCCCTTTTGGATCCAAATGGGACTCATTTGCTAACCAGATTCTGACCTTTTGTCATTTGAATAGTTGATTAATTTTGTCCCTAATTGTATGATAAGCAAGGTAGATATGAATCTCCTTCATCATTGGGGAGTCTCCTAATTCTTATTTCAAGTGGTATTCATTGTCAATATCCTTATTACTCCTTAAAAGTCTGTTTTAAACATTCTGTGACACCATGATCCCTATTGGATCCAAATTGGAGTCATAAGCTTACTAGATTCCATTTTTTGTCATTTGGATGGTTGATTAATGGTGCCTCTAATTGAATGATAAACAAGGTATACATGCTTCTCCCTTATTTAGGAGTCTTCTAATGCTTATTTTAAGTGGTATTCATTCCCACTAACCTTCATACTCATTAAAATTCTGTTTTAAGAAATATGGGATATCATGTTCCCTTTTGGATCCAAATGAGACTCATTTGCTCATCAGATTCCGAATTTTTGTCATTTGGATGGTTGATTAATGATGTCTCTAATTGATTAATTAACAAGCTATAGATGATTCTCCTTCTTCATTGGGGAGTCTCTTAATGCTTATTTCAAGTGATATTCATTATTACGAGCCATGTTACTCATTAAATGTCAGTTTTATACAGTCTGGGACATCATGTTCCCTATTGGATCCAAATGGGATTCATATGCTTACTAGATTCCCATTTTTTTTCATTTGGATGGTTGATTAATGGTGCCTCTAATTGAATGATAAACAAGTTAGATATGTTTATCCTTCTTCATTTTTGAGTCTTTTATTACTTATTTTAAGTGGTATGCATTGCCACGAGCCTTCTTCGTCGTTAAAAGTCTGTTTTAACCGTTCTGGAATATCATATTTCCTTCTGGATCCAAATGGGACTCATTTGCTCACCAGATTCGGAACTTTTGTCTTTTCGATAGTTGATTAATTTTGTCTCTAATTGAATGATAAACAAGGTATATATGAATCTCCTTCTTCATTGGGGAGTTTCCTAATTCTTATTTCAAGTGGTATTCATTGTCACTACCCTTGTTACTTATTAAAAGTCTGTTTGAAACATTCTGGAACATCATGTTCCCTATTGGATCCAATTTGGACTCATATGCCTACTATAATCCTAATTTTTTTCATTTGGATGGTTGATTAATGGTGCCTCTAATTGAATGTTGAACAAGGTAGAGATGTTTCTCCTTCTTTATTAGGAGTCTTCTAATGCTTATTTCAAGTGGTATTCATTCCCATTAGCCTTCTTACTCGTTAAAAGTCTGTTTTGAGCATTCTGGGATATCATGTTCCCTTTTAGTTCCAAATGCGCCTCATTTGCTGATAAGAAAGCGAATTTTTGTCATCTGGATACTTGATTAATTGTGTCTCTAATTAGATGATAAAATGGGTAGATATGAATCTCCTTCTTCATTTGGGAGTCTCCTAATGGTTATTTCAAATGGTATTCATTAGCACTACCCTTGTTACTCATTTAAAGTTTGTTTTAAACATTCTGGGACATCATTTTCCCTACTGGATTCAAATTGGACTCATATGCTTACTAGATTCCAATTTTTTGTCATTTGGATGGATGATTAATGGTGCTTCTAATTGAATGATAAACAAGGTAGATATGCTTCTCCTTCTTCATTTAGGAGTCTTCTAATGCTTATTTCAAGTGGTATTCATCGTCACTACCCTTCTTACTTGTTAAAAGTCTGTTTTCAGCATTCTGGGATATTATGTTCCCTTTTGGATCGAAATGGAGTCATTTTCTCACTAGATTCCGAATTTTTTGTCATTTGGATAGTTGATTAATTGTGTCTCTAATTAAATGATAAAAAGGTAAATATGAATATCCTTCTTCATTGGGGAGTCTCGTAATGCTTATTTCAAGTGGTATTCATTGGCACTACCCTTGTTACTCATTTAATGTCTGTTTTAAACATTTTGGGACATCATGTTCTCTATTGGATCCTAATTGGATTCATATGTCTACTAGATTCCAATTTTTTTGTCATTTGGATGGATGATTAATGGTGCTTCTAATTGAATGATAAACAAGGTAGAGATGCTTCTCCTTCTTCACATAGGAGTCTTCTAATGCTTCTTTCAAGTGGTATTCATTCCCACTAGCCTTTTTACTTGTTAAAAGTCTGTTTTAAGCATTCTGGGATATCATGTTCCCTTTTGGATCCAAATGGGACTCATTTACTCACCAGATTCCGAATATTTGTCATTTGGATAGTTGATTAATTGTGTCTCTAATTGAATGATAAAAAGGTAAATATGAATATCCTTCTTCATTGGGGAGTCTGGTACTGCTTATTTCAAGTTGTATTCATTGTCACTACCCTTGTTACTTAATTAAAAGTTTTAAGCATTCTGGGATATCATGTTCCCTTTTGGATCCAAATGAGACTCATTTACTCACCAGATTCCACTTTTTGTCATTTGGATGGTTGATTAATGGTGTGTCTAATTGAATGATAAACAAAGAAGAAATGATTCTCTTTCTTCATTTGGGAGTCTCCTAATGTTTATTTTAACTTTTATTCATTGTCACTAGCTGTTACTCATTAGAAGTCTGTTTTAAGCATTCTGGGACATCATGTTCTCTTTTGGCTTCAAATGGGACTCATTTATTTACCAGATTCCCATTTTTTGTCATTTAGATGGTTGATAAATGGTGTCTTTAACTGAATGATAAAAAAGGTAGAGATAATTCTCCTTCTTCATTGAGGAGTCTCCTAATGCTTATTTCAAGTGGTATTCATTGTCACTATCCTTTTTGTGACACCCCGGGCCCAAGCCCAAAGAAGAAATTAGGGCAAGCCCAAAGGAAGGAAACCCTAGGGTCTTCTTCTTCTCCTTCTTATAAAAGGGGCAGCCTCCCTTCATTTATCCAGCAGCTTAAAAACTCAGCGAAGCCCTGCAGAAATCTTGAGCCACCTTCAGCCACCAATTCCGACCAGCCACCAAGGAGGAGCAGCCGTTCTGTAAACCCTAGCCGCCGTCTTCT
>ASZH01045167.1:0-11982 GCA_000411075.1 Sisymbrium irio | reverse complement strand
CCGAGAAGAAGAGGAAGAAAGGGAAGAAGAGCAAGGTGGGAATGCGGGCAGCGATTCAATACCGAGAGTTGAACGTCCAGAGATTGATTCTGGTTTGCTGAACACGATGAAAAAGGACATGAAAGATAAGTCCAAGCTCATGAAAGATCGCTTGAACAAAATAGAGGAGAAGATACGGAAGAAGGTTGATGGATTGGAGGAAAGAGTCGGAGTATTGGAAGGAATTGTAAAGGAGCAATTAACTGCGAGGAAGGATGTTCCAGGAGACAATGCAAAGGCAAACGATTTCTAAAATGTTAATTTCTTAGACGAAAAAAAAAGAAAACTTGGCGCAACTAATGTTCAACTATATTCGATTGCAGTTGTCACTGCACCAAGTGATCGATGGACTAAGGCTAAGAAGGATTCAAAAACGATGTAAAAGTGAGACTCTTAATTGTGACTGTTTGAAGACAACTATGTACAACTAATAATGAATTAGTTTGGCTATCTTTTATATTTCTTTTTACTATATTTATTATATTTTTTCTTTGAAGTGTAATTATCTTGATATAACATATGAAAAAACACAAAGTAAAACTAGAAAATTAGGAAAACTATAAGTATATTATAGTAAAAACGGAAAACTATGAAAACTATGTTCGAGTCTAATCCAGTTACATTTTACCAATATAAGCCCAAGCCCACATAAATAGTAAAAGCAGAAAAACTAAAACCGTAGTTTGCCCTTAAATTTTATATTGAAAGTAGGGGATGTGTAATGAAGATCAAGAATCGTGATGCTATAGAATAACTGCTATTAGTGCACACATTATCAATTACTCGAGTACTGTCTTATCTTACCTCCTTTTCTTTTGCATCAACTCATATCATTTCATCTTTTCATTCATTAACTGCCAAAGCTATTCTATTTATTTATATTCTCTCTTCCTTTCTTTCTTCCTTCATCCTCTCTTTAAACTTCAAACTTCAAACTTATTATTGCAACTGCAATTCTCCTTCTCTCTTTCTCTCTCTCTCTCTCTCTCTCTCTACTCTCTCTCTTTATCAACAATGGATTCTCGTTATCACTCATTTGCTGAACTTAACCCATGGATAAAAGGTTAGATAAACACAAAAATCCTCATCATCAAAAATATTTAACTTTCCCTCAGTTCCCACCAGCAGAGAAATGTAACTCAATTGCAATTTAACCTTACTTTCGTTTAGCGCAATCTTCTTGCATATCGTAGCTTCTACCATAGACAAAATTATATCCTCAACTGCTGTCTTGAACAATATGATATACAGGCGACCCTCGCATTTAAAATGAAAGCTCATGTTCTTGCTCATTGTATCCTGCACAAAAACTTATTCTCAATTATTCTAGTTTTACAAGTTGACATAATTACTCTAGTTTTACTAGTTGTCCTACTTATTCTAGTTTTACTAGTTTTCCGCCTTATTCTAGTTTTACTATTTATTCTATTTTTACCAGTTACTCTATTTTTACTCGTTTTTTGGACTTTATCGCATGAGATGGAATCAGAGTGATCTCGATCATTCATCGGTTGTGTTAAATCGTTCACTTAACGGCATCAATTTCTTCTAATCTACTTACAATTCAATACGATTGAACCAGAAACCATGGAAAAATCATAATGAGCATAATCATGTCCAATTCAATCTCGATTTAAGCAAAATGAAGAAATCCTGTTGAACACGAACCAGGATTTTGCTCCCTGCACCTCGGCGATGGCTGAACGACCTCTGACGATAGATGTAGGTCCTCACCACCTACCTGTGAACTGAGTCCCTGTGTCCAGAGAGGAGCAAAGAGGAGAGAGAGTGAAACTCGAATCACGTGTTACGCGGGGACTGAGACGTTGTGGCCAGAACTGCGTTTCCGTTTATTACCGCGTATTTGGTTTTGAGTGGAATTTTCCATTATGTTATTCAATTAATTATTTAAGGGTAACTTTGTAATCCCACAGTCTTTTACTGTGCTCAAAAGCATACCAGACGAGTGTAGGACATAAGAGATGATATTTTATTCATTAAGGGCATACCAGCCGTTGACTCAATGAGTTTTCTTTCTGTCTTCGACTTTGATAATAATCATCCAATTTAGTTGGTTTCTCTAATTATTTCTGGAGCTCCTCGTTTTTGTTTAAAATCTATTTGACTTTCATCATTATCTTTTGAATCGTTTTTAATATTCAATCTTTAGATCTTGATCTGCTGTGATTAAATTTGTCGGAGACGCTGCAAGTCCCTCTCTTCCTCATTCAAATCGTCAATTGAATCTTGGAGTAATTCTACGTTGATATTAATTATATAGACACACGTTTTGTCTATGGTGGAAATTTGGGTCGTCTTATCTCTTATCCTTTGGGCTTCTGTTAGCTTAACTGCTGTCATTTAAAATCCTGCAAATTTTGTAATACCTCTTATTCAGTTTTTATTGGCTTTCCAATAAGATGAAAGAAATTGACGACAAAAAAAGGCAGTTTCACATGAATTTACCCAAATACTCTCTTTTTTCTCTCAACCCAGTTGTATTAATTTCAAAACTCGAAAAAAAAGTAAGAGACTACTCTATTCGGATCCGGATTTGAAATTTATTGATCAATAAAAGGTGCATTTACAGACATGTGGAGCTGAAAGAATAAAGAATAAGGGGAAAAAAATGCAACAATGATATCTATTTTCGTATGGAAAGATTAGAAAACTAAGAGACCTCAAACCATTTTCTTAATGGGATATTTGTTTAAACGCAGCGGGGGTTTGCGGTTACGGGAATTCGCAAAATTTGGTGATTGCAGTTTCAAGCGTTATTAAACAAGTTTTATGACTGAATGAATTTTATATATTTTATATATTTTAAATGATTTTTTCTCACTTTATAAATATTTTTTTTTACTTTTTTTTATTATCCACCCGCAACCGCAAATGATAGCGAAAAAAAAGCTTTGATTTTGAGCGGTACTGAGCAATATGAAACGGTAGAAAGCGATTTGTATGATAGTTTTGAAATGCCAGTAATCGCTATCACTCGCAAATGTTGCGTTTGAGGGTGGTAGCGGGTGAACCAACCAAGCTCTAAGCTTCAGAATTTTAACTCGGAAATCAGACGGCAGATGAACCGTGTGACCCTGTGATAACACCTGCACATTGAGATAAATTAAATACCTATTAGAGATACATAACTGCTACAACCCTTAAAAGAAAAGATTTGCATTTTAGCATTTTTCACTGTTCCCCAAACCTATTTATATTTTATATTGGTCTTAACATACATCATCCCTAAAATATATGTTAGACTTTTTCCACATCATGTGTTCACTATATCCAAACTCCAAATGAGTGATATAGTGGATTGCCAGCAGACACATGTCAATATAAAATTAAATAATTTTCCCTTCCATTCTCATACCTATCAGTTCCGAACTAACCGCTTTTCTAGCATATCTCATAAGAAAAATTATTTCATCAATGTCGAAAAAACATGCTAAAGTAGCGATAATTAATTCATCCCTTTAAGAACATAGCCGAAGGTTCAAAGGTAACTTTTTAACCTTAAGTAGGTTTATAGAAACTCACATTGCAATAGGTAGGAATTAAAATAATATAATCAATTGTTTCATATATAGTCGTAATAGCACATGTGGTATTACACACATGTCGTAGTGTTTAACTCTTCTCTCAAAAGACTATGTCAATTGGATAAACCAAACACCACTATGTGGACCAAGATACTATCGGCTCTCTCATTAGGGCCTGATTATGTACTTATCCAGTTCAACCAAGTATTCATGATTCTGGGTCAATCATGATCAATATACACAAATATTATATCTCATCTTAACTTCTTGTTAAGGTGACATTGATAAGCCTTACAAGGCAAGCTCCCAGTAACACCAAGCTAATAAAAAAAAATCTCACATCAGCCTTTCACTAAGAAATCTGAGACAATTGTTCAGGTGAGTGAACCAATCTCTAACTTGGTGACACTTCATAATATTTATATGTAAGTATGTAAAGCAAAAATAGACCATCATACATGATGTTAAAAAAAACTTTTATATATTTATTTAAAATCATCCAACAAAGATAATGTTAAATGACAAAGGCATATTAGTATATACATCAAATTTTATGTAAGCCTAAAGCTCGAACATGAGCAAGATAAACATATCTAGGAATGGGCTTAATAACCGGACCAGCTATTATATAGTTAAAAAAATAACTAACAGAAATAGTTATCTTGTCCACCTACTCAATCATTATTGTAGTCTTTTGTTTAAATCTAATTTAATTTTATTGCCATTGATCGAATAAAACAATTGATCAATCCATAAAAAAAACAGAGAAAATAAAAGAGGAAGAGAATGAGAGAGTGAGAGAGAGAAAGACAGAAGGAAACACTACAAGAATAAGAAGAAAGAGACGAGAAAATAAGATAGGCAAAACAAGGACAATAGATGCTAATAATATTATTAAACGTTATCTAATATTGAAATTAACATTATATGTATAAAAAGAATGTTACATGTTAATAATATCTAATGCATTTTTTGTTAGCATACAAACGTTATCTAATATTGACATTATCATATTATATAAACATTTTCAGCTAATAATATTCATGTGTTAACAATATTAACATGTTAACATGAGATTTATATTTGGATTTATAGATTATGGTATACATTTTAGGGTTTAGAGTTTAATTTTGTAGTTTTAGGATTTAACACTTAGAGTTTAGGGTTTTGGATTTTATGATTTATGGTTAACAATGTGGAATGCATTATTTTTAGCACTCAAATATTATCTGATATTGGAGTTAACATTTTAAATATAAAATTTATGTATTAACAATATCTAAGTACTAACAATATTAACGACAATGAATAGTGTATATCGAGCAATTGCATTTGATATAACTAGATCAAAGAAAAAGGATATTTTTTATACAATATTTTTTCCTCTCTCCTATTTACCTCCTTATTGTATGCTGCAAATTTAGCTTTCAAAGTTTGTATTGATATTAAACTGAATGACTCTTTTCTACTGACTTTCTAACCATTCATCCATCTCTATCCTTGTGCTAGTTTTAACTATTTCTATCTATAAAGCTGAGCTTGGGTTCACAGAACTTTTCAATTTGCGTATACTTTGGCATACTTTTACCATGAAAGTGTCTCCATACATATTCGTAAAATGATCATGTATATGAATATTCTACGTAGAACGAGAAAAATTAAAGAAGAAAAGTGGTGAAAACAAAGTATATGTTCACAACCCTTTGCAGAGAATTACTTGAAGTTATTCTATGATAATTACATATCCATTAAACAAAAGAATACCAACACATTACTCTTTTATTATTACTATTACAAATCCCTTAAAGAAAGGTAAAACCATGCTCACATTACTCATGAGTTTTTTTGTTATTATTGCAAATCCATTTAAAGGAAACCCCAAAAAAACAAATAACACATCACTCAGAATTTCAAACCAGAGCCTTTATATTTTTCCTCAATGATCATGTCGATTTTGTTTACCATCTCAGAGGTAAGATAGTTCTTAGAATCACTGATTTCTCCTTTGCGGAAAAAGTTAGAGTAATGCACATTGTTCGAAGTTTTTCCTGTTTTGTTAATCTCCATACCGCTCAGATTACGCAGATAACAAAGTTCCAAGATCTTCTGCACAGCTCTGCTCTCTTCTTCTTCCACAGTGAATGGACAACCTAAAAATTATGCAAGCCTCTTAACCTGAGCAAGGGGTTCTACTTTTATTTCCTCGAACCTCATGAAAAGGACATGATTGGGGTCTTCCAAGCTGCCTCTCCAATAGCTCAAGACATGATCCCAAAAGGGTCCAAAATAACCAACTCCTCTCCATGATGACTCAAACAAAGACTCAAGAATTCTTTTGTCTACTTCTTCTTGAAGATAAGCACACCTGAAAAACCATTGTGATATCAATACATCCTTCACGTTCCTACACACGTAAACAATTTTGTTAGGAGAGTCCTTGAGACCTTCTTGCAGTGTATGCAATGGCATGTGAGTCGAGAACAGCCTTGGATCTGATGATGGCAAGAGTTTGGTAAGGTCAGGTGTTGAACTGTTGATATACAGATTGATCTCCAAGAATGGTACAATGCCATGAGGGTTATCAGATTCCAAAGGATGACAATCACCAGAAGGACGGTTCTTCAATCTCTCAAGAAGAGCGATTGTGAGAGCTTTGAGCCAAGTGGTGCCGGATTTGGGGAAAGAAGCGAGGATTATATCCGTGTCTTGAGGCTTGAAACCTCTCTTGAAATTCAGGACTCCTTGGAGAGTGTTCGGGAAGTACCAACATCCTTGGTAGTTATAGAGCTTCCCTAGACGATCTTTCATTGTAGGAAGAGAAGAAATCAAAGTCTTGGTCTCTTCACTTAAGTTGTCTTCTCTCATATTCGGAGGAACCATTTTCTTATCCATCTTATTTTGTGAGTTATAGTCAAGTCTTATTTTCTCCAAATGGAAAGATCACTATTTATAAATGGATGTCTTCGTGGGTGAATCACTGCTTATTTTTAGAAAAAATCGCTCTATTTCGTAAGACGTTTTAATTAGCTAAAAGCACATAGCATTAGTTCAAAAATAAAATAAGAAGATAACCGACACAAATTTAATATATTTTGTTGCTTACATTAGACACAATCCAAGTCAATGGTCAGATATATTGCCTTATAAAAATGCTGATAAAAAGTTAAATGTCTTTAAATTTTTGCATGAAGTTTTGTACAGAAACAAAATTCAAATAAAACAAAACAAAATAATATGATACTTGTGTTTTTTGCATGGTGGAAATTCTAGTAGACTAGTGGTTGAGATTTCATTTTCGTTCCTATCACAAAAGGATCAACCATTGCCTACGACTCGAGGCACACTGCCGGCAGCATAATCCCAAACAATAAAATGTGGTCCGTATGTGAGCTTCGAGGGAAGTAAGGTAGGAACAGCTCATAACTACCAAGTGGGATCAGGAAAAACTCCGACATGACTTGCAAAGCCCCTAGAAGGAGCTGGAAGAGGAAACTGTCCATAGAACACTTGGACAAGGAGCCTTAACTACGATTAAAAAGCCTATTGCAATCATCGTCAGGCTTACGGGACTTCGACCCTAAACTGCCGAAGTCTAGAAACCAAGCTAACTGTAAAGTTCCTGGCATGTCAGCTCAGACACACGGTAAAAATACTTGGAAGTTCAAGCTCAGGACAAGGTAGATGAAGCTGGTGTTGACAAGAAACCTGGTCAAAATCCGGAAGGACAAAACTTGGAAGCTCTGAAGCGCGGAAGGAAGAACAAGGAGCCAACTGGAGCGAATAATTGTTGGAAGGTCTTCATGCTCATGGTCAGTTCACAGTACTGTGTTGATACTGCATCATCGATCAAAGTTTTCCAAAAGAAATCTGACACCAGCGCAAAATAGCCATAACATTTTCCTCAGGAAGAGTATCAAATCCAGCATCCTAACAACGATCCCCTCGTAATACAAATCATTATTGCTGACGTCGACTTGACAAGAGTACTCATTGATATTGTAAGCTCAGTGGATGTAATCTTCTAAGAAACTCTCTGAATAATAAACATTGAGTTATCTGAGATTGAGCCATCCCTGAAACCCTTGACAGAGTTTACCGAACAAACTACCATGAATCTCAGGAACATTCGACTCTGTATGCAAACAGGAGGAGTTACATAAGTTGTGAACTTTGCAGTTGTCAATCATAACATAATCTACAACATGATAATGGGGATCCCATGGATAACTCGATGAGAGCAATCTCCATCGACATATCATTTATGTCTTTAGTAAGTTTATCATCTCCTTCCTCTTCCATGTTTGTTGGAATTAGTTAGCCGCGCTAGTTATACCCATTTTTGGTTAGTTAAGTTTAGTCCAGGTAGGTATATGTTAATCGGGTATCGGGTCTATGTCTAGTTTGACCGTTGACTTTGATTAATTTATTGGTTAACCAATTTTTACCATTTAAAGGTTTTTCACACTCGAATTTTTCATGATGACTTCAGATTTAGCATATGTTTGAGCATCCAGAGTTCAAAAGCCTCAGTTTTCTAATTTATTAAGGTGAGGGCTATTCCACAAGAGATGTACTTTTATCTATAATTTCTTTTATGTAATTTAGTATTAAAGTAATCCGGTTTCTCTGATCGAGTTTAGGTAGTTTTATTTATAAATTGAATTTAGAAATATATATATATATAAATAATTCAACACAACTGATTGTACATGTTAAAACTGATAATGGCTTGGTATATATATTTTTTTGTGTTATTGTTGTTTTGTGCGAGAGACAATACTGGCAGCTCAGTCGATCTGTTGACTGATATCTTTAGATATGATAAATCGTCTTCGTGCTGTATCCTTGGAAAATTATTCCATGCTGTCCTCTTGGTGGGAGGATGCCGTTGGTCACTTAAACCATCAGTATGACATTGATTGTTGTTTCGGTGCCTTAGGTGTCATGGGTTGTTCATCTTAAGTCTCTTTTCCATGTATGGAATGCTATAAACAAAATTATATTTTTGTGTCATAGCATCCCAAACCTCACTGATTGACTTTCTTGTTACTCATCTCTCCTCTTTATATTTTCCACTGTGATTGACTACTAGATGGATGTTTGATGGATCAGGTGCTTTGGGGGACTTTTAAAATATTTTCCATATTTTGTTTTAAACATTCATTTAGTATTTTATCCAGTTATTGTATTTTTTGGAATTAATTGTTGATTATTAATTAAAAAATTGTCAGAGTTTATAATTTAGGGTTGTTTGAGATAGAAGTTATGACTCGTGGCAAGCCATTCTTCGGTGAGGATGAGACAGATGTTACAATTGGTTTTAGATGGTGGTTGATAAGGGATGGTGTAAGGTGTTTCAGGGTAAATCTGGAAGTGAATAGATGGAGAAACTGGAGAGGAAGAGGTTTATTTGAAACTGAGAAGTAGTTTTTGTGGAGTAGATGAATTGCGCTCATGGTTAGATGATACAAAAGGGAACACAAAATATGAGATATTATGATAAAACAGTATTATATAACACTACTAATAAGTGAATACTGTGAAAATAGAAATAACAAGATTACACCAAAGAGAA
Source organism: Sisymbrium irio (assembly GCA_000411075.1). Lineage (NCBI taxonomy): Eukaryota > Viridiplantae > Streptophyta > Magnoliopsida > Brassicales > Brassicaceae > Sisymbrium > Sisymbrium irio. Next base: position 2,823 of record ASZH01045167.1, on the reverse strand, counting down.
AGAGCAGGATGATAAAATCGCAGAATCGAGATATTATATGTTTCCTTAACTCAAAATAATTTTCTAGTGCGATGGTTCGATAACGTGATAAGTCTTAGGATACAACTGCAGAAATATTCTTATTTGTGTCACTTAATCAGAAATCTGGCAAACCTAGTTTTGTGTGTACTCTCAAGAAGAAAATAAGAGGAGGAAGAGATCGTGAGGAAATTTTATATTAAGAATGTGATGAGAAAAGGAGCAAATGAATTATTTCTAAAACCAATTCTCCAACTTCAAAAACAAAGTGGAGTAATAAAGAAATTAGTTTTCATCATAATGACACGATTGAATTTTATATTACAAAATTACTCTACATTGATATTGTGTTATAAAATTCAATTTAAAGAGATATTTTTGTCAGCTTAATCAACAACAAATTTTACAAATGGTTTTTGACAAAAAAAATGATCAGTCTTTTAGTCTGCATGCCTATTTTTCAAATCCCAAAACTCAAACCAAAAGTTCGGTCTGGATATCTGTTTTTTCAAATTTAGGCATTAATTTCTCATTCAAACCAGTTCCGATTTTGACATCTGACAACATTACTACTTAGTGTTCACAGTGACGGTTACATCGTACCCAAATTCAGGTCTTTCCAATAGACTTCTCCATTGAAAAATCCACACAAAAATATTTTTTCAAAAACGAGTTCCAACAACCACCCCCTCCCCCCCCTTCCCACATGACTATATATACACATGTCAACTCAACAAGATTTGAAAGAACTTGACATTGTGACTTTTGAGAGTACAAGCAAAAAATTCACTTCATGATGAGTTGGTAGCATTTTTTAACATGTAACCAGTCATTGTTAATAACTATCAGATTTTCACTCAAATAGGAGGTGGCCATGATCTCTTGAACCTCCCGGACTTTGATGTAAACCGAGACAATAACTATAACACAGTTTCATCCTCTCACATAATTAGGTTTTCTATTGTGTTCATTTTGGCATTGAACAATCCTGGTTAAATATGAGTGAATTTAGAGAATATAGTATTTTCATTCATTCTCCTAAAAACGGTTCCATTCACATTCAGAAAGTGATTTGCCATTAACTTTGTTTAAAGGAGTATATTGTATTATTCCACTTATATCTCAAAGTTATGGACACAAATCATTAAAAGCAAATTATTATCCTTTATACCTTACATGTATCACTTTACAGCCATCCTAGGAACTGGGTAGACTGGACTCTCATAGTGCTTTGGAAAGATTCCGTTTAACTTAACGTTCACCTTGAACCTACTTTTTGGGATTTTTAGTCATTTAAGTAGGGTTACCGTTAAACATCCTCTTAATTCATAGGCTTCAAACCCATTCCTCTTGATGATTTAACAACTTGTTCTCATGATAAACCTTTAGTAAACAGATCCGCTAGGTCTTCATTTGACCTGATGTAATATATCGTGATTACACCACTTAAGGTAAAGTGTCTAATTGTTTTATGACATCCCCTCATATGATGAGATTTACCATTATATAGATTTCTCAGTGCCTGACCAACAACAGATCGGCTTTCATAGTGAATACATAGTATTGACACTGATTTATCCCACATTGGATCTCCAAAAAAATTACGAAGCCAATATGCTTCGTATGCAGCTTTTTCAAAAGTTACGAACTCAGATTCCATAGTGATCAGTCCAACAGAGTTTATTTGGAAGATTCCAAGACACTGCTGCACCATCCAGCATAAAGACATATCCATTCAAGGATTTTGAGTTTTTGGAATCTGAAATCCAGTTGACATCACTGTATCCTTCTAAAACTGCTGGTTTTTCTACCCATAACTTTTAGTATGGCGTACATAGTCCAATACTCTTGCTATGGCATTCCACTGTTTATTTCATGGATTAATCATATATAGACTAAATACATTGACTGCATGCACTGAATCGGGTAATTACAGTTCGCTAAGTACATCAGACTTCCGATGACACGTGCATACTCGAACTGTTACACTATTTCACCCGAATTTTTCGTCAAGTGAATACAAAGGTGTACATAATTTTTTGCTGGTCCTTTTTAGTAGTATTTAAACCTCTCAAATATCTTTTCATCATAATGAGCTTGAAATAGGATGATTCCTTCAGAAGTTATAGTGATCTTAAGCCCTAAAATAATATCTGTAAGTCCCAATTTTTTCATAATGAACTTGCTAATCAACATATTCTTAGTTTGCTTAATCACATCTTTATGCTACCAATAATGAGCATGTCATCAATGTATAAACCAAGTAATACATACCCATGCGAGGTACTTTTGAAGTATATACACTTATCACATTTATTAATCTTGAAATCATTTGACATCATTACATTGTAAAAAACATGTCATTGTTTTGGAGCTTGTTTAAGTCCATACAGTGACTTCACAAGTCAACATACTTTGTGTTCTTGTCATGGGTCAATAAACCCTTCAGGTTGTTTTATAGAAATCTTCTCTTCTAAATCACCATTTAGAAATGCAGTTTTAACATCTATTTGATGGATTTCTACATCAATCATACATTTCCATCTGTTTCACACTTATGCAAGCCACGAGATTCTCGTAGAAGGCTTGGTGTTTCTTTTGATGATTGTGCAGGAAAACAAAGCAAACCTCCCATACATGGATCCCACCCTTCATATGTTCCTAGCTTTCTTGGAAGATCTCATGCACCTAATGCTTACACACCACCATGGATGATGAGATGTTTTTCCCAGAAGCATCCACCAGATCTCTGAGCCGCATGAAAGTCGAGCTAATGACGTTAAACAAGCGCTGAGTGGGAGGCAA
>ASZH01045166.1:0-11955 GCA_000411075.1 Sisymbrium irio | reverse complement strand
GTTTAGGGTTTATTAATCAGTTTGGGTTCATTAGTCCTAGGGTTTAGGGTTTAGGGTATATTAATCAGTTTGGATTCACTAGTACTAGAGTTTAGGGTTTATTAATCAGTTTGGGTTCATTAGTCCTAGGGTTTAGGGTATATTAATCTGTTTGGGTTCACTAGTCCTAGGGTTTAAGATTTAAATTTTGGGATTTTGGATTTAGATTTTATGGTTTAGGGTTTAGATTTTGGAATTTAGAATTTATATTATAATATTGTTATTATTTCTGGAAACGTTTTTACGTAGATAGAAACTTATATGTTAGTCTACCTACTCCAAATCTGTTTAAGAAATTATGCGTGATACATATATATACACAAAATATTAATATTTTCATAAAAAATTATATAATGAACAGTAATAATCTCGGGAGGTTAGTCTTTTGTGTCAAAAGGATAAAAATATAAAAAAAAGTTAGTTATTCACTCACCTTTTGGTGGGTGTTATATAGCCTAATTGATTTGGTCAAATAGGCTAGTCAACCAAGAGCTCCAAAAAAGTATAGAGGATGGTCGTAAACATCAAGGATTCTTGGCGTCTTCCATTGCAAAAGTAATTAATTTAGATAAACTAGGGGTTTCACAAGTAGGCAGAATCAAGAACGGAGTAATCGCCTTGATTTAATCAAGAAAAGAAAAACAATGATCAATCCAAATAGAGATGATTGGTGGCAAATGGAAATATGTATATACATAAAAAAAACTAAATAAAAATCATAGTTCTGAATTATAATTTTAAATTAAAAGCTGGTCCAGTTAAAATAAAAAATCAAAATACAAGACGAAATTATTAACTAGACTAAGTGATAGGAAATGAGCCAGAAATTCACTTTTGGCACTTCAGATCGGTTGGATAGATGCTCCAAAGTGATGGATTGATGGGTTGCACTGAGGTTGCGGATGGCCTCAAATATTCTTTAACTTTATGGTTTCTTGATATGATTCACAAGATCAAACAAAAGGCATTTGCTGGATGAAGTAACCGTTCATGCAACAGAAAAGTTCAAGAAGAATAAGAGAGAATTCTCTAAAAATATTTAGATAAAAAGTTGGATGGTCTGAAAATACAAGTGTTTTGCCTTTTATACTTAGGTTTAGGCTTAGGTAGAAAATAATGAAATAAACTCTTTAACTTCAACCTTATGCACGAAAATAATGATGAAACAAGATGAAAGGCAGTCCAAAATAGACCTTTGAGCTCCTTTTCGTTCCTTGCATAAAAATGTCTTGGTTGGTCTATTATTTTGTGCACATATGTTTGAATTCGCGTAAACTGGAGAACACTCGTTTTGTTAATAGCATAACTCCTTCATCTGAATTTCTTTTGGTCTGATTCTTCGTTGAGGAGTTTCATAATTGAGCTGAGAATATTCTCCAACTGGTTTCATGCGTAGAAGCCTCGTGGTTTAGAAGTTATGAGTCAAACAGTGAATGTGTGTATGTGTTGTTTCCTATCTCTCAAGCTAACCATGCATGTTTTGCCTGTCCGCTATCCAAGAATGCATCACTAGGTGAGAACCAGCTCATACGTGCGGGATTTTGATTAAATTTGTTTTATCATTTTAACTTTAAGTTATTATATTTTTTGTTAGAGTAGGTTTAGTCTTAAAAATAATTAAATTAAATCTTCTGTTTATGTTATTAAAAGATATTTATAGAAATTGATATTTACACCATTTTAAAAATTTAGATAAATAAAAATTTTACGAACAATGAAAAAAATTATAGAAAAAATTTGTTTTAATTAATTTATTCGAGATAAAAAGAGGATTGTGCGCATATTATTATGTTAAAATACCATATAGTCTATTCAATTAAAAGGCATCTCACTCTACTTTGTTATCTTGACTGAAGTAACAAAAAGAAAAATCAAAACAAACGAACGCGAACGCAGATACCCAAAGGCTGTATGGTCTCTTCAGTTAAAAAGCTCTCGTGCTTCTATTGTTTCATCTCACATCGAAACCTCTCTTCTTTGATGAAAGGCAAGACTTCTCAGTTCTAAGTTCATTTCATTTTATAATTTGCCTCTCGATTATGTAGTTGTGTTTCTCTCTGAGTGTTTTATTATTGGTGTGAAATTTCTACGAAAATATCTAACAGATTTTATGTTAATTAATTAAATCTATGCCATTCTGTTCTAATTTATTTTTATTGATTAATATTTTTATTATTTTGTTTTTGGATTTTTTAAATGTACTTTTTATTTATTTACCACTTAAAATTAAGAGGCTTAATTCACCCTTTACCAAAAAAAGAGAGGCTTAATTCACCAAGGAATCTCTTTTACCATTGTCTCGCTTTCTTCATATATGGTGTTTTTTTAGAGTCCATTCCTTTCTTCTTCTTTTTTCTGTGGTCATTGTTTTCAACTATCTGTGTCTTCTTCGTTGTCCCGAGTCATCGACGCCAAAATCTTTGATAATTGTAGAACAAATACTTTGCTCTGAAATCAATCAAAACAAACATTGAGTTTGATTCTGAGAAATTTTTGAAAATATACTCTCATTTTGAAACTGTTATTACATTAATAAGAAGAAACAGACTGTGAGATAGTTACGACTTGGCGTGCGTAGTGCTCTGCATCTCTCTTCATTGCAGACATTTGAACCCATACTTTTTTCATTTCAGATTATAACAAGCATACAGATCATGTGCTTAAATAAACAACAAATGTCAGCAATGATTTCCGATGTTAGTAGCACACCTCGATTGATAAAAGTTTTGTGGTGGAACCTCTTTCTCCTTGCCGAGAAGGCGAGAACGGACCACTTCTTCCTACCATGCTTGAATCTGCATAATTAAAAGTATCTTCTCTTGAGTAGACAAAATCTGAACTGTGAGAAGCTGACATAAGTTTGTTTTCTAGTGTTTGAAAACTCACAAAAGATGTTTTTAAGGGATCAAATGAAGGTACCAAAGAAGCATCTTCAGTTTATCGTCCGAGATGAGTTTTGTGTGATATCAAAGCAATGAATACCAAAAATAAATGAGACGAACCTGATTTGATTGAGTTGTTTGAATGATGAGTGTTTCGGTTCTGCAGCTGAAGCACACATGAAAAGTACTTTAGTAACAAAATAAATTTTAAATTTTTTCATTTTTTTCTCTCTTAGTAAGAGCTAGAAAAGCATCCAACTTACTCGGAGTAGGAGAGAAACATGCCAAATGTTGGAACATCATGGATATTAAGAATATGAGCAGTCTGTAAAAAAAAGCCAACAACTGATATAAAATCGCAACTGCTTTGAGATTTACATAGTTAAGTAAAACCACAACACAGAATTCAGACAAGTAATACCAGGACATGGAAAAACTGAGACGATTTTGCCTTCGTATATTCTAACAGTGGCTAAATGGAGAAAAAAATAAATAAATCAAGGCATGTGAAGGCTCTGCAGTAATTGTGAGAGGTCATAGTTTTCCAAATGTATTCAAGTCGTAACTGATTTTAAGTAAAATGGTAAAGCGATACCTGAGCAGAGTGAAATGCCAAAAAGTGAGGTGTCAATCCTAAAGCTCTTATTGGACAGTGTGTTCGGTTGGCTTCGTTTTTTGCATGAAAGAATATCTACAAAGTTCAGTTCATTTAGTACATCTCTAGGCAAGGAAATTATCTACCTGCTTTGCTCCCAAACAGCACCCAGAACAGGAATGAATCTCACATGAATAAAGCAGAAATTTTCTTGTCCTAGCAAGCAAAAGATGAAACACCATCAATAAGAAGAAAGTCGAGAACAATAAAATGAAAGCCTGGGGTAGGAGGATTGACAGGCTTACCAACCGAGAAGGACAATTGACTGAATGCCTCGATAAAAGTCATTGATTTTATGTCACCTATCATAAGCAAGGAAAAAAAGAAAGTTCCAAGTAAGGAATTTTACAACCCGTGCAAGTGAGCGAAAACCAGATATGAATGGCATTTACAATAGCTCTTACCAACAGTCCCTCAAAACTCAAGAACACAAACATCGACTTAGCCTTCCTTTCCTTTCCTCTCCCAAAATGCTGAAAGACAGACGGTGGTGGCAGAGGATAGGCTTATATGCGGCTTTCCATTTGTAGAATAACTCAGACGAAGTAGTTTCACTGCTGCTACACTTGTAACATAATGAGCAGGGTGAGAAAATGAGAAACCAAACAAAATTGTACATATAAAAAGCTGCATAAAAGGATTCAGTTCTGAGAACGAATATTCAATTGGAAAATATAAACAAATGTAAGCTGATATGATTAAAAATGATTGCGAATACGAATGAAGACATCAGGCCAGCATTGAAACTCTGCCTAAGTTGGATTGCTGTTTTTAGTCACTGTTTCGGAAAAAATCGAACAACAACGCAAGCTAGGCAAACACAGCTCCAGCATCGCTAGAGTCACCATCAGCACTGCGACTATCATGGATGAGTTCATTATCACCAGAACTAAACATATTAACCTAATTATGTAAACAATTAAACAAAAACCTAATCAAGATTATCAAATCTCAAACACCTTTTACCCTTTTAAATTACCATATATTTAAACCCAATCAAATAGAAATTTCTCTTTTCGGGGACAAAGGTGTATGATTTATGATTGCAGTAAATATAGGCTTGCTTATAATTAAATACAAATCACAATCACCTAGGATTTTAAGGGATAACAAAGAGAATGTATGAATAAGAAGTGAGAGTTTTAATCGTCGAAGAGGAGAAGGCGATGATGATAAATTGGGTTTAATGGCATAAGGGGAAGGGAAGATGTAAAGAAGCGAGTAAAATTGTTATTTGGGTTTAATGGCATAAGGGGAAAATGAAAAGAAGTTAGTATTGTGATTTGATACAATTGTAAAGAGATTAATACTTTTTGTTTTTTATTGGAAAAGAGTAGACACGTGTCAAATATATAGATGCTGTCACTCATATGGAGAGATTTTTTTTTTTATAAATAATTTATATAGAGAGAGTTGAGCATTTAAGGTATAGATTAAGGAAATGGGTGTATTTGCTAAGTATCTTTATGAAAGTTATGAAGGGGAGTGAAATATTTAAGAGTATTAACAATATAACCTAACCTTTTAAAAAAACTAATCATAATGATGATTTATAACGCTAAAAAGAAAAAAGTATACTCCACAACGTCGCCATGCATGTATATATATATAGATTACTTTCTTATAAATAGGCATCGTCGCTCCACAGATCTCAACAGTTTCTCATTCTCTTAAAACCACACAACATAAACCCTTTATAATTCCTAGAGAGAAATTGCATTCGGTGGAGTTAACGTATATACAATGGCAAACGGCGGCGATTCTTCTCCGACGTCGAGGATTTCCAGTGCTGCCACCTTAAGAGAATTCATCGAACAAGAGAATCTGGCGGTTCCTCCTCCTCGTGGTGTAATCCCCACCGCCATTCTTCCTCGTCGACGATTCACCGCACCAATAAGAGCCAATCTTACTCAAGAGAATGAATCTTTAATCAACTCATTTCGCTCCCTCGCCTTTACTCGTCAAGCCGCAGAGACGTGGTTGGAATCGCTGGTCAACTTAATGACCAAGACCGAAGAAGAAGGTGGAGCTCAGTTTAGAGAGTTTCTCTCAGCGCTAAACGGAAACGATCTTCAGAGCATGGCCACTTTGCTGACGTACCGAAACTATGATCGCTACTTCTTGGAGATCGCAAGAAACAGGAACGGTTCCAACCGCCTACAGATGCTTCTCCAAGAATCAGACGACGTGCACAACTTCTTTCTCGCCGTTATCTTGCGCCGCTTCTTCCACATCATGACCAACATGACCGCGAGCGACGTCGCGATTCAAGGGTTGCGAGTTTTCAGCGAGGAGAATAAAAGGTTTATGTACGACGAAATTATCAACCACGCGATTCCTCTGGCGTGTGACCAATACGGCAACATCTCGCTCAGCATAATCATAAACAACTTGGGACATTCCTTCTTCAGAGAACAGCTCCTGTACATAGTCACGTTCAACGCTCTCGCTCTAAGCTGCGATACTTATGGGCACTTTGTGGTTGAACACGTGCTTAAACTGCATGATTTGGACCATTCTTTCTACAGAGATCACCTCTTGTGCATAGTCTCGTTAAACGCTCTCATGCTAAGCTACAATGCTCATGGGAACTTCGTGGTCCAACAAGTGCTTGAACTGAATGACTGGCGTTTCACAAATAACGTTGCGGTTAGCCTCAGTGGGCGTTGCGTTGAGCTCTCGTTCGACAAGTATGGAAGCTACATCGTGGAGAAGCTTTTGGAGACGAACCAGTGGGGTATGGTGGTGACGGAGCTTTTGCGGTGCGATGTACCCAGGTTGATGAGCCTGGCGAGGAGTAGGTACGGGAGTTTCGTGGTGCTTAAGGCGCTGAGAGTGGCGCATGGTGAGGTTGAGACTAGTGCTGCTCTGTTTTGGGGTTTGGTGAACAAGCTCATGCCTAATCTCAATCTGTTGGGTAACTCGCATGGACTCGGCGTTGCAAGATTCTTGGATGCGATTCAATACTTTGTCACAGACTAGTTAAAGGCCAGCAGGTTATATTGGTACGATACATGCTGAAATTTCTCAGATTTTAAGGTTGCTTAATTAGTTAATCACTCTTGTAACCAGACTTGTCACTAATGATGGTAAACGATCCACATTCGATTCTATAAAACATTGGCACTATCGTAAAGTCTTATCGTCCGTTTCATTACTAGAATCCATTGTTTAACCAAACCTCGTTTTCAAGTTATCGCGTTTCTGAATAAACTTAATCCAATTATCGATAAACAAAAAAGGGCACACAAATTTTCAAGAAAAGTCAGGAGTGTAGTAAAGCTAGGAGCCAAAAAGCTTGTTGGTGAATTCAATCAATCATTACACAACTGCGAGGCTTTATTTTAAAAGTAAAGCACGGGAAGAACAAAAGAAAAGAGACGAATCAAAATCCATTTCACACATATATGGGGGTAAAAGCTTGGATCAACAAGAGTTTCCATTGTTTCAAGAGTTGTGAAAAAAAAAAAAACAAAAGATGAAAGGAAAAGAGAGATGAGCAGTATATAGAATTCTCTCTTTTATGTTTATTAGAATAGGTTCGAAAGCCGAAGCAGTGGCGCAATAGTTTTCGTAAATGACTCTTTTTCTTCAGCTTCTTACATTTCACATAAATAGATCACCTGAAAACAATCATGAACAAGTGCAGAGGATATGGTAAGTGTGTTATGTAAAACTTGTGTACGTAGTACTTATTATAACCAAATCAATCAACGATTCAAATTGAGACATATACTTGTCATAATAACAGAGGTTATACATTGATTCTGATAACAGCAGCACCTTTAGTGTATCAGAATGAAGTTGGAAAATTAATGTAATGGCTTATAATGCATCAAGCAATACCATACACACAAACCAAATTCGCTAAAGAAACAGATCATGCAGCAGAGAAAGTCAAACATTAGGCAACGAGATTTGGGATCAAATGCTAGTTGATAATCACTTGCATACGACAAATATTCTTACAGATTACACAATATGAGAAGCAATTCTACGTATTCTCCGAGTGAAATGTGATTTCAATTAACAGATTCTGAGAAAATCACATTCATTTTCTGAAATCAATTCCCAAATCATTAAGTGATTAATTGATCGAAAGAGTAAGACAATTACCGCCTGTGTTGTTGGACGAACTTAGAGTTCTTCGCGTCTTCCTCTGCAAATCAATCGAACAATTTCACATGAATTAGGGTTTACACAAAACCAACACAAAACTAACGATCCACAACAATCGAACCACGAGAGACACAATATCATAACAAATAAGTCTCGATTACATCCGATCTAATTCGACAAATAGGGATCAGTTAAGGATTGGTTCTATTATTTGAATAGAAGATCGGTCAGATCTGAAAAGAGTTACCAGTGAGTCCAGCGGTGAGCTTGGTGATGAGAACGCCGGTTACGGCGAATCCGGTGAGAAACGGCCAACAACGTTTCCACTCCCTCCTGAAGAACACTGGCCATGGATCGAACAATCTCATCTCTCTCTCTCTCTCTTGGGGTCTTCCTCCGGGAATATTTTCTCTCTCTAAACTTTCGGCTCCTGGTGGGTGACTGCTTCGCGTAGACGATGAAAGTGACGACAGATTCCTGATAGATGATAGATTGTTTATTGGATCCCAATTTCGTTATGGATAAGAGAGTTAATGTTATTAATGGGCCAAACAATACCGGCCCAATAAAGGTCTTTCAGTTGTTTATATATATAAAAATATAATAGCGTTAGTAATTGTGGACTTTCGAAGCTGTTACTGTAAATTTAAGATTTTTATTCGATATGCTTTTAAGTCCAAGTCAATGATCACTAGAAAGTCAAATCCTTTGCTCTCATTTATAATGCGTTGTGATTGGACAGATTCTCTCGAACACACACAAGTTGCCAATTGTCTGACCAAATAAAACATATGTAACTCTTGGGCCAAGTTCGTAGTTGTGCAATAGAAATCGTATTTACTCATTGCTTTTTGACTGATGAGGACATTTTGCCATGTTGCTAGAGGTTTGGTTCAGCGACTTCAAATGCAAGATACAAGCTTCTTCTACAAGTGTGGGTTTAGTTGAGTGCTGATTGCCTGATTGGAACAAAGTATATGGCTGTAAGTAGTATGTTACTATAAGAATCTATGGCTATTGCAAAGAGAATTTGCTGATACGGGCAACGATAATGTGGAGAGCTTCTGTTACATAGATACAATGTTTCAGGTTTAATTAAGAAGTTATCTAATTATATATTCATTATTTTGATCAGATCAATTGTTGAAACTAGGCTCAATATTTATCAGACATCAACCCAAAAATGCCAACATATATAAACCAAAGTTCTCTGCAAAGGAAACATGGCATCTCACATGAGAAGTACACACTACAGTTCCTTGGTTTCAGGGGATATGGTTTAAACATGCGACTCCTAAGTTCTCTTTCACGGCTTGGCTTGCAACTCATGACCGGTTTTCTACGGGAGTTCATATGGGGAAATAGAATATCCAAGCTGACATCTCTTGCTGTCTATGCAATAACCCTTCGGAAACTAGAAACCACCTATTCTTCCAATGTCGATTTGCAGAGGAGGTATGGAAAGGCCTTACTCAAAGGCTTACTAACACTTGCTACACACCAATATGGAGCAGGATCGTGGTGATGCTTGGAGACATATCCATCGACAAGCATAAACTTTTCCTTCTGCGTTACGTCTTTCAGGCAACGATTCATACGCTGTGGAGAGAACGGAATGCTCGTAGACATGGAGACCCAGCCATGACCTCCTCTTCCATCATCCGATCGGTTGATAAAATAGTGAGAGCGAGAATCTCCTCCTTCCGTTTGAGTGCAGAGGATGACGAGCTTATACTAACATGGTCATCGAGAATGAATGGCTAAAACCCAAACCTGATTGATTTCAACTTGTATTTCTCAACTTCATGCAACATCTTGATGTAACACAGTTTTTTGGCTGAATAAAATTTAACATTCTTTTTTTTTTTTTTTTAAAATGCCAATATACATGGGAAAATATTGAACTTTACCAAACATGATCATAATGCAATAAACCAAAGGCTTAATAATCATAATTTTAGTTTCCTTACTCTAGTAATAAATTTTGGTTTTTATGGACAGGACAATACCAATAAATAGAATTGGATTAGGAAGAAACCAACGAGTATCTTGTCCCAGTGGGAGGCTTGCTATTTTGTCCGAATTTTCCGATCACATTCATGATTCTATGAAAAGTTTAGAGGATAAATGATAGTTTTTTTAACTCAGGAATGAGTTTGGTAAAAGAAAAAGTCTCACGCTGAGTTTTTCCAACTGATACAATTTTTGTTTTATGAAAAGATGACAAAAAATAAGCTCATATGAGAATTGTGTTCTTGGCCAAAGGGTATAAGAGAATAAGACCCCAATGAATTGAAATTTTATTCAGTTTTCAATCTTTCTCTTCTCTCTCCACCATTAAGACACGAACCCAAGTTTTCCAAGTTCATCCTTAAGACAAGCAACATTTGACAAGACAGACACGATAGAAACAGTTTGCTCAATAATCGGACCCGCACTAAAATCTAGTTTTTGAATTTTCCCTCATATACATTGACCAATCTTTTAAATAAGATGTTTCTCAAGCTCACTCATTGCTTTCTCAACTCTATACATATATGAATCGCATATACATGCTGGGACAAGTGTTTGGCTGACTCAGTTTGCAGATCCGCACTAAAAACTGCATGGAATTTTCAAGTTTCATGTGATATACATTGATCAATATGTAAAAAAAACCTAGTATTTATAGTTTTCTGAATCTTCTATCAATAGACATAGTCACCATTGATAATATTGATGATTCTATGAGATATTTATAGGATAAACTTATGGATGAGTTTGACAAAAGAATAACTTTCTGGATAAGTTTTTCCAAAAATGATAAAAATTTTAGTTCATTAATAAAATGACCAAAAAATGAAAGTTTATTAATAAAATAAAAAGTATTGGATTTTCTTCATAAACATTTGAAACATATTTTATGATACTCGTCTTTCACTTTGGTGTTCATTTGATTCAGAGTCTTATCATAGAGTATATTAGCTTTATTTACATTTGCATTCATGTTGTCGCATTTAGTCTCCAAAGAGTAACACTGAAAGCATTTTAGAAAGACTTTTTGGTATGCAATTAATTGTAAGAAAAATAAAATTTAGATTTTTGTTATTTTTCAGATTGTATATATAAAAAAAAAAATTTTGAACAATGAATGAACAAACCAGTTCTTTATTAAAAATAATTTCCAAAACAAATTTGATATTAGTGAATATATGAATTTTAAATTAATAATTCGTTAAAATAAGGAAATTAACTAAAGTAAACCTCCTAAAGTGAGATGGTAATGAAATATTAACTTTTTCAGTTTAATTAATCTGAACTAGACTTTTACCCATACTTTGAAGGTGTGGATTATTTTTTTCTATTAAATTTTAGGTCCAGAATGTTTACATGGATTTTAGATTTTGGATTTTAGTTTTTAGATTTTGGTTTTTAGTTTTTAGGTTTTGGTTTCTGATTTTTTGGTTTTTGATTTTATAGTAGATTTTAGATTTTAGAAAACTTGAATGGTGATTTGTTTAGTTTTTAGCTTTTGGTTATACAAATTTGTACAAGAGAAAAAAGAAATATATGGTTTAAAAACTTTTCACGTTAAAAACCAACAAAACACGGATTTTAGTTTTTGATTAAAAAATAGTGAAAGAATATAAATATGGTTTCCCTAAACAATAGGCAAATTTTTTCTCCAAAATTCTGATTGGCTAAAAAGTAGATTTTGGAAAACAAAAACTAAAATCTATTTCAAAATCTACAAACAATCAACCTTATAATCTAATAGAATTTTTTTTTTCCACTTTTTAACGGTTCTTTTATTGAATTGTATAAGAATAATGCATATAGATAAAGAGACTACTTTGATCTATTTTGAGTACTAAAGTCTTGTCTTTTGTTGACCAATTATAGTTATGCAAGACTGGATTCAAAAACCAAGTCTTAAATACATTTAGTAATGGCTCACTTAAACTTAAATCAATTTTTTTCCACTCAATTGTCGATGAAGTCTTAGGGCATCCACATTAGTGTAACTTATAAAAGATTCATAATTTTAGATTTTTATTATTATTATTTTATTTTTATTTTTAATTTTTATTTTAAAAAAACGAACCAATCGTGGCCACGGTGTGGGGTCCACGAAACAGTGATGAATCAGACTCTTAACAGCTCTTACTAGTGAACCTAAAGTATGAAACTCTAATTATTAGATAGTTTTGTTTTATGAGAAAATTACTAGACTAACATAAATTTGTTATATAATTATTAGACTAACATCTTGCAAATCAA
>ASZH01045165.1:0-11944 GCA_000411075.1 Sisymbrium irio | reverse complement strand
AAATTAATATAAATATATATATATTAAACAAATTATACAGCTTATATGTTAGAGAGTTTTTGGTAATTTTAGATATTAAGTAAGTTAGTTTTCAAACTTTTAAATAGAAGGGTTAGATTTCAAATAATTTAAAGTTATAGTAATATTCATGCAAATTTCCTCTTTAATTATCTATATTATTAAAAAAATCAAGTTTTGAGACTAAGATTTATTTGATGTGTGATTTACAATAACTGTCATTGTAGTTTAATAGTTTTTTAATATTTGTATTAAGGGTATTTTTGTCATACCGTAAATGGACTCTATTTATTTAATTATTTATATTATTAAAAGAGAATAAAGTTTTGAAATTAACATTTATTTGATGTGTGATTTACAATGTTGTCATTATATTTTAGAAGTTTTTTAATATTTTATTAAGGGTATTTTTGTCATAACGTAAATGGACTCTATTTATTTAATTATCTATATAATTAAAAACAATCAAGTTTTGAAATTAACTTCTACTTGATGTGTGATTTACAATGACTAGAATTGTATTTTAGCAATTTTTAATATTTTTATTAGGTATATTTTTTATCATAACGTAAATGGATTCTATTTATTTAATTATCTATATTATTAAAAGAAAATTAAGTTTTGAAACTAAAATTTACTTGATATGTTATTAAAAACTTAATATTTTTATTAAGGATACTTTTGTCATAATATAAATGGACTCTAACTAGAAAATAAAAATAAAAATAATGGATCACGTCACTTTTTTATAATTAAAAACGAAAATAAAAATATAGTTATTAATGGTTTCCACTTTTTATAATTAAAAACAAAAATACAAAAATAATATCATTTTGATTTAATAATCAAATGATAAATGTAACTAGAAAAAATCAATTATTTTTAATAAACCATAAAATCATTTTTTGTAATTATTTACAAAAGCATAAATACATATATTTTCACATTTTTTAAATAAAAAAATAATAAAAAAAAATATTAAAAATTATTGTGATATTACTAAATTTTAAAATTTTAAATGTAAATTATAAACCTAAATTACAAAAACATTAAAAAATTAGATCGAGATTAATTTTTAACATGAAAAATGAAATATGTTAGTATCATTGTTTTTATAACTACGGATTTGTAAATATTTTGTCATTAAAATATGTAAATTATTTCAAAACTTTTAGTAATTAAGTAATCTATTTTTATCATAAAAAAATAATTAATAAAACCTAGATTTTATAAGGTCTTATATAAGTCAAAAATTTGTGTGTCAATCAATACAATCTATGTATATGCAGTCTTAAATGCCAATGATTTTAGATTTTATTTTAGATTCTTCCTAATGTATAAAGTTTCGTGTTGGATTCTTTGTAATCTAAAAATTTTTGGTCATTACCCACATCTTATAAAGATTTATAAATTTTTTTAAAATCTCATAAAAATCCTTAAAAACTTTCGTGGAGAATGTCCAAAAAGAAGAAATGATATTACAAACACAAGAAAATGCCAAGTAAAAATGAAACACTAATAAATGTAAACATGAATACAAATGCCAGGTTACTTTATATGAACACAAGTGCTTTTTTTTTTTCTTTTCTCAAACTCCCTTTGTAAATTTTGGATTTCTTTAATTTTTTATTCGCGAGGTACATTTCATAAAATTTAATTTTTTTCATTCATGTTTGTGAAGATTCTCTTCATTTTAGTAAATCATGTTGGAAGAATTTTTTCTATTGATATAGAATTGGGATTACCGTTTAAAAGGTCTTATAAATAACCAAGACTCAAAACAAAGAAAAAAAAAACATTACTTTGTACAATCACTGTTCAACTACTACTTAAAGATAAAGAAGAAAACAGTAAAATATGAATGATAGGAAACCAGATTTTTAGAATTTTAGTACGTCATGATTTATACTCATTAAAATTAAGAATTGTAGTGCATCATAATTGATCTTTATTAAAGAAAATGGATAAAAATTAAAGTTGTCTTCAACAAAAACAAAAATATGTTTTTTTCTTTATTAATTAAATCATGTTTTTTTAAATTTAAACTATGTCATTTTTTTGTAGCGAGAAAGTGGTTTTAGATATGTTTAATAATCCAAATCAACATAATAATGTATTTGCATTGCATAAACAGTTGGCATTGTTTAAAGATAATGAATTGGATGTAGATTGGACTGTTAATATCCACGACACTCTTAACCATTTCTTGCAGGTTAAATTTCATATCATTACACTTGTAAGAAGACATCTTTCCTATGTGAAAAGGTGTCTATCGCAGGGCAACTGCTTTCTTCAAAAACATGGTAAAGATCTTGAACCTCTAGATATATTCATTCGGAAATGTATTCCATCCATACTTTTTTAGAAAATCAACATATGGATCCAACTCGAGAGTATCAACATAGCTGATACATATTGATCATTGATACCAACCTTCGCGTCTAACCAATAAGGACTACCCAACTTGTAACTCTGACCATTGTCGACAAAGGACATCTGATGATCAATAGGAACCAGGTGCAGTATATTTTCTTTTTTTGTGACAAGCAAATTATGTTCGTTGCAATCCCAAGTTACCAAACCGAACATCAGTCAATGCAATTTTGTGTAGTTCTTCAAACTTAATACCAGATTTTCTAACATGAATGTAATTTCTAACCTCACCAACAACTTCAGCTAGCTCCACCAAAACACCTATCTTCATTTTTCCGAAGTTATGTAGATTGACCATGTATTCTCGAAGTTTGTCCATAATTTTTTTAAAAAAATTCACATTATTAGAATAAATTTAAGAGATTTCAAAAGTTTTATCGAAAATCTTAAATCTTCAAAAAATTTCTTATGTCTATATTTCCTAATTTTATTTAGTTTTTTGTACAAAAAAAGCTTTTTGAATTACTTGTGGAGTACATCACACTTGTCCAATCTTTATATTAAACATATATTTTTGAAGATTTTTTTTATTGCAAACAAAAATATAAATATTAAGATTAATATAACATGAACACAAATTCAAATGGTTAATACAAACTCAAAAATCTAAATACTCATTGAAGAGTGAGAAATATGTATATAATAGTGATAAATACAAATGATATTACAAACAAAAGTAATGTATTAATAATGCAACATGAATACAAATGTAGGTTACTTTATATGAACACAAGTTTTTCTTTCTTTCATTTTTCTTTTTGTCAAAATTCTATTTTGTCAAACTCTATTTGTAAATTTTGGATTTCTCTAATTTTTTATTTGTGAGGTACATTTCATAAAAAATAATTTTTTCATTCCTGTTTTTGAAGATTATCTTCATTTTAGTAAATCATGTTGGAAGAACTTTTTTTTATTGATTTAGAATTGGGATTTCCGTTTAAAAGGTCCTGATAAATAACCAAGATTCAAAACAAAGAAAAAAATATATCACCTTGTGCAATCACTTCTCAACTACGTTATAAAGAAAAAAATAAAATATGAATGATATAAAACAATATTTTTATAATTTTAGTGCATTTTGATTTATATTCATTGAAACTAAGAATTTTAGTGCATCATAATTGATCTTTATTGAAAAATATGAATAAAAAGTAAAGTTATCTTTAGAGAATGAACAGATGTCATCTATAGAGCCTCAAAGGAGGTTGAATCCTAACCTTAAAGAAGTAGTAAAAAAGGAGATCCTCAAGCTCTTGGATGCATGAATCATTTATCCCATCTCAGACTCCACATGGATTTCCTCAGTCCATGTGGTGCCTAAAAAAGGGGGATAACATTAGTAAAAAATGAAAAGAATGAGCTGATCCCTACTAGAACAATTACTAGTCATAGGATGTGCATTGATTATAGGAAATTGAATGCTGCTTCTAGAAAAGACATTTCCTTTGTCATTCATTGACCAGATGTTAGAGAGGCTAGCAAACCACCCATACTACTGTTTTCTAGATGGTTACTCAGGGTTCTTTCAGATTTCTATTCATCCCAATGATCAAGAGAAAACCACATTCACTTGCCCTTATGGAACTTTTGCATATAGAAGGATGCCATTTGGCTTGTGTAATGCTCCTGCTAATTTTCAAAGGTGTATGATGTCCATTTTCTCTGATCTAACTGAGCCTATAATGGAAGTCTTCATGGATGACTTTTCAGTATATGACTCCTCTTTCTCTGTTTGTTTGTCTAACTTATGCAGGGTTTTGAAGAGATGTGAAAAGAGTAGTCTGGTGCTGAACTTGGAGAAGTGCCACTTTATGGTGAAGGAAGGGATTGTACTTGGGCACAAGATCTCTGAGCAGGGGATTGAGGTAGAAAAAGTAAAGATAGAAGTGATGATAGGCTTGGAGCCAACTTCAAATATTAAGGGGATCAGAAGCTTCTTGGGACATGCTGGTTTCTATAGAAGATTCATCAAGGATTTCTCCAAGATAGTAAGGCCCCTGACAAGGCTCCTTTGCAAGGAAACACCATTTGAGTTGGATGAGGAGTGTTTGGCAGTTTCAAAAGATTGAAGGAAGAACTGATTAGTGCACCAATAGTCCAAATACCAGATTGACCGCTTCGTTTTAAGTAAGTCTTCTCTCCCCGGGGCGTTGACTGGTTCGTTTTAAGTAAGTAAACCGGTTTTCAATTGATTTTTTTGTCAATTTTCCAATCCCCAAACCGAATTTCATTTAAATTGAACCGGTCAGTCCGTTCTTCCTTCCCTAGCTTGCGAAACTCAAGCACACAAACCAGATTTTCGAGTTTTTCTTCTTCACCAAGTGTTCTTCACCATTTTCACAAAAACAAGCATATATCCTTCAAATTTCATCCGGTTTTGGTGATTTTTGAAGTGGAATCCGCAAAATCTTGAGCTTTCTGTGGTTATTTCCTGCTATTTTCCCCTATTCTTGCAGTTTACAAACCTTGGTAAGAAGATTTTCAAAATTTCTCCATTGAAGGCCATTTTTGAAACTCGAATTTTGGCTTTGCATTTGCTTGATTGTTGATTATTATGCTTCGGTTATGTTGTGTGATGAATTATCTGTCGATTTCCTAGCCTATTTCATCACAATTTTGGAGAATTTTGAATTTTGAAAATTAGGATTCTTGAGCAAAAATTCGAAACTTTTGGGGAAAATGGAATATTGTGGTTCCATTGAAAGCATTTAGGAGGTTTAAGCTTGTATGCAAGAGATTTATGCATATGGAGAATTTTTTGTTTCTCAAATTCTTGAAAAATGTGTTAAAATCTTGATTTTGTGAAGAAAATTGAAAGTTTGTGTTTGATGTTGAGATTTGATGGCGAATTAGTGTCTCCTAGAATGCTGGTGTTGATATTTTGAGCTGTGATTTCTATTTGCTTGATGATCACTTAAAATTGCCATTTCAAAACTCATTTCTCATGTTTAAGAATGTGCATTTTTCATTGGAGATTGAGTCATTTGGCGGTTAATCTTTGATAGCTCAAGGTGTTTTGATGCTTCATATGCTTGCCTATAACTGGACTGATCATGATCTTTGGTTAAGTAACTCATTTAACTTAAGAATTCATGGATAAAAGTTGCTTTGTGTGGTTGAATTGAACATGATATTGACTTCTGCCAAGTGTTCCCTCCTTCTTTTGCATAATTAAAATGGGAAAATCACAGGATAAAGCTGCTAAGAATGATGGGAAGCACGTAAAAAAGGTGCATCTCAAGCAATGACACCAATTCAAGCTACTCGGAGTCAGACTTTGGCAGCTAGAGAAGAGAAAAAGAGATGAAATGCTCCTGCGAGCAGTTTGAGGGAACCCGAATCTGAGCCTGAGATTGAGGATGAGCTTGAGTACGAGGATGAACCTCAATATGAGAAGCGAGTGCCCGAACCTCTCATCATTCAGCCTTTGATGACTTTGACAATCTCAGGTTCATGTCCATCGACACATGAGTGGCATTGCAGCCATCCATGCATGTCTCAACAAGGATCTTCGAGGCATATCTCTCCTGTCTTAATGTAATGTCGTCTGAGTGTTGTATGTGAGCTTTCCAAGGTCACTCATCTCGAACTTAGCAGCCATCTCCTCCTTAAACTCATGTATCATTGCTAAGTTAGAGCCTGTGACAAGTAAATCATCTACATAGACAGCCACAACAAGAGTATCGTCATTCTTCTTTCTCTGATACAAAGAGGGCTCCTTGTAGCATCGTGTGAACCTCAACTCTCTCAGTATCTTATTCAACTTGTAGTTCCAAGCTCTATGAGCTTGTTTTAAAGCAGAAAGTGCCTTAGAAATCTTGTAAACCTTCTCCTAACTTCCTTTAACTTCAAAACCCTCTGTTTGCTTTACATAAACTTCTTCCTTGAGGCCACCGTGAAGGAATGCTGTTTTTACATCGAGATGATGTACTTCCGAACCATGAGAAGCTGCCAAAGCAATGATGAGACGAATTGTTTCTATCCTTGCTACAGGTGCGGAAATTTCGTCATAATCTATCCCATGCCTCTACACATAGCCCTTTGCTACTAATCTCGCCTTATATTTCACTACACTTCCATCTGGGCTACGCTTCACCTTGAATACCCACTTAAGTCCAATAGCTTTAGCTCATGCGGGTAAATCAACAAGACTCCAAGTGTGATTTTTTTCAATCGAAGCTATCTCATCTTCACAGGCCTTTACCCATACCGTCATGTTCTTTGCTTCTGAAAAATCCCACGGCTCCTCATCGATTGACATTAGAAGCCACTCACACTCTGTTTTGGCTAACAGAATATTGTCAGACAAGTACCCCAACATTGTCTTTGTTCTTATTGACGGCCTCAACTGTGGTTCCTCTTCTGTCTCATCTTCGTCATCCGAAATCTCCACTACATCAGTATCAATGATCTCATCACTCTCGATTTCTTCCTCACTAGCCTTTTCTTTCATGATAGACCTATTATCTCCAGTAGAGTTCTCATCAGGCTCGAATTCTCTGAGTTCCCTGTTTCAAAATTCTCCACGATTGATACTGATGATCCCAACATCCCGTTCTTTTCCATGATCATTCCACTTCCAGCCTTCTTCCTCCAAGAATACCACATCTCAGCTCACAGTGATCCTCTTGCTCGATGGATCAACAAGGCGATAACCCTTTGTTCCAGGTTCAGTTCCAAGATGAACCAGAGCTCGAGATCTATCATCCAACTTCTTCTTGTGAGGAGCCTCTGTTCTCGCATAACCAATACAGCCAAACACCTTTAGGTGTGAGATGTTTGGTTTACTCCCTTTAAACATCTCATATGGAGTCTTAGAGGCTAGAGTTCTTGTTGTAGAACGGTTTATGAGATAAGTAGCATGTCTTACAGCTTCTCTCCACAAGTAGTTAGGAACAATCATGTGTTTCAAAATGCTCCTTGTCATCTCGAATATTGTCCTTTTGCGCCTCTCTACTACTCCATTCTGCTGTGGAGAATATGATGCAGTCAGATGTCTTTGTATCTTATTCTCTTCACAGAAGCTATTGAACTCTAGTGAGGTGAATTCCCCTCCTCTGTCACTCCGAAAAGTCTTAATGGAGATGCCTGTTTCTTGCTCTATCAATGTTTTGAACTTCTTAAACTTCTCAAAGGCTTCACTCTTCTCCTTTAATAGTATGGTTCAAATGTAGCGAGAATGATCGTCAATGATTACAAAGACATATCTGTCTCGACTAATCGTTGGAGGATTGATTGGACCACAAAGATCTCTATGTAAGAGCTCAAGTTTCTGTGAAGCTTGGAACATTGTTGCTTGGGGAAAGGATCACCTCGTCTGTTTACCAAGCAAGCAGGAAACGCATGTGTTCTTCGATATTTGTATCTTTGGTATTCCCGTGACAAGTTCCTTGTTAACCATCAGTTTGATATTCCCGGAATTAATATGGCCTAACCTCGTGTGCCACTTGCTAGATTCATCTGACATTATCACTTGCAGACATGCAATGTTTTCAGCTTCAAGAAGAACTTTGTACAGACGATTTCTCCCTATGTTACTCTGGATTAATAGCCTCCCATTACGATCATACACACACATAATATCTCCCTTCATATTAACTTCGCAGCCAGTTTATGTGGCTTGGCCTAAGCTTATGATGTTACTTTTGAGAGCAGATATGAAATACACATTTGGCATTGTCTTCTTTACTCCATTATTGAAGACAAAGTTAATGGATCATTTTCCTTTTATGTCAATGCGAGGGTCATCACCAAACTTAAACTTTCCTATGATTGTTTCATCGAGTGTGGTGAAATAGGAGCGATCACCTGTCATGTGATTGCTGGCACCATTGTCAAGGTACCACACATTACCTTTGTCTTGTGTTGTCTCAAGAGTACTAGGTTTCACTTTCTCTTCATTTAGGTACACGACTTCGTGTAACATCAGCTCATCAGCCTCATGTGTGTCTTCTTCTTTAGTTTCTTGGAGTTTCAGTAAACGCTCGGGACAATCTGTAGCATAGTGACCTAACTTGTCACAACGATAACAGGTGATTCTCGAGGCATCTCTTGCTTCCTTTCCATAGCTATAGCGTCCACGACCTCTTCCTCGACTGTATGATCTTCCTCCACGACCACATTCTCTATAATCACCAGTAGAACCATGGGTTTGTTTCTCTGAATTAGCATACATTAGTTTGCTCTGTTCGTCAGACATCTCTTCTTCCTCATGAATACGTTCTTCGTAAGCTTTTAACCATCCAACAATATCCACAAATCTAGTAGTCTTAAGGTCCAGCACTTGTTCCAACGCAGCCACGATTTGTATATATTTATTTCACGTGAGACTCTTAAGAAATTTCTTAACGAGTTTTGATTCTTCTATTTCAACACCAAGTGCAGCAGATTTTGAAGAGATTTCAGAAATTCTGCATGTAAACTCGTCAATGGTTTCGTTGTCTTTCATCTTAAGACGATCAAACTCTGCCATAAGTGTCTGTAACCGAGCTTCTTTCACTCTATCGACCCCCATGTGAATTGCATCCCAAACCTTCTTTGCTGTGCTCAATTCTCCAACTTGCAGAACAAGGGTTTTTGGTATGGATTGGACCAATAATGTCATAACCATATTGTTCTTATCGTTGTCTTCTCCTTCAGCCTCAATGATATCCCACACCTTGTGTACCTTTAACAGTATCTTCATCTTAATTTTCCATACTGTGTAATTTATGGTACTCAAGATGGGACACTTGATCAAAGATGATCCTGTCTGTTTCTCTTTTACCGTAGCAACCGTAAGATCTCCCATAGTTTCAATAGAATGTTCTGATACCAAGTATTGAAACTAGATGAACGAGTGCATAGCTATAAGAATAACTCTTGTATTATTCTCAAAGAAACTCACTCAAAACCTTTGAATCTAAAAACCTTTACAAACCTATCATAACTTGATGGCTGTATTTATATATAGCTAAACATAAAACCCTAACCAAATTAATAAAGATATTACATGTTTATAGATAACTCCTAAAACAACTATATCTTTATGTTCACAATAAAAGGATTTATCTTTAGTTTACTCCACAAGTCTTCAATCTTGTCGCAATGACTTCAAACTTATTCCAACAGTTTCCATGGACACTACAAAAGAGAATATGAAAAATTTGTAAGATATATCAAATCAGTGTTTCAAGCTGGGGTAATGATTAGGTATAGTAAAAGCATGTGAGAATCTTTCGTATTATAACTTTAGTCCTTCTGTTTCTTTAACTCGAAGAACTTGAGGAATTGAACAGCTAAGATTTTTCCCGCTTAAGTTTCTGTCCAAGTAGAGGAAAAATGATAATGTACCCAAACATGATTCCTGTGAACGTGATTAGTGTATATGTTTGAAAATATATATTACATAACCAACAATGATTTCATGGAGGCTGGAAACTCATGCACCATGTCACTGAAAGTGTTATTTGACAAATCTCTGGGATGTCAAAAACAATGAACAATTATGCTTTGTGTCCATATATGAATTATCTGCTGAAAAAACCTTTCTGTTTCTTTAACATTAACTATAACTATCTTATTTACAGTTGAACTAAAAAAAGAATTATAATATTTACAAAATTTCTATATTTTAATTTATTTTTATTAATTTATTTTATTTTAAAATTTATTATTGTATACATATATATATTTTTAATAAATTAATTTATATTAAAAAATTAGATTAATCATTGTTGTTGTTCATTTGGCAGTCGCACGATTCTTCCTAGCGATCAATCACGAAAATTTGAATCGAATCGTTAAAAAAATTGGCGATCCAAATTTTTAATTGCTGATTATTGCGAGTTTGTGACTGATCGCTACAATTAATTGCTATCGCTAGCGACTGCCAAACGAACAATATTTAGTCGTTATCGCTAATCGTTATCACTGGCGACTGTACAGAGCCATCGTTGATGCTACAAATTTGATCCATCCCACAAGAATTGTCTCGGGACTCATGGATCTTCTTGCCAACTGATTCTACTCAATCCATAAGTAGATTTGATGCTCTTGATAGCAACCTCTAGCAAAAAATTTATCCATGGGACAAAAAAATTAATGAATTAATGTGTTTATGCAATCATCAACAAAAAATATTAAAAACTAATTTCTTATACCTTCACTTTCATTTGTCTGGGATTGGGATTGGGGAAACTGAAGAACTGAGTAAACCTCAAAAGCATTAAGCAGAGGTGGGAATGTAGATCTTGAGGTTTTCATCAACTGCATATGACAATTACCTCCTTTACATTCTTGGGAATTGTTGTTGGATTAAGCTTGAAATCAAAAGGAGTTTAGAGATAAACATGAGATCTAATCCTACCGAGATATGGATAAATATGTTTAGGAATAATCTAAATGTATTGTTTAATAGGATTAAGAAATAAAAAGCTCTATATAAGGAGATGTCAAGCTGTGACATAACTTACAACGGTTTAAAGTTTTAGAGTTTGAGTTTGGAGTTATTTTCTCAGGTTATAATAAGAGAGTTATTCTTATTTTCTTATTTGAATTCTATATTTGGTACAAAATCAACACCTAGTTGATCGACATAAAGCTTATTGAGAATGGGGGATCTTACGATTGTGCCGACGTTAAAACTGAATGAAGGAGAACATTCTTCCATTAAGTGCCCGATGAATTCGACAAATTACTTTATAAGAATGAAGAACTTGCTGAAAGTTCAGAAAGTGTGGAGCATCGTCGAGACAGGAATGGATGAAGATGATAAGAGTGATATGGTGATTGCTCTGTTGTTTCAAGCGATCTCAGAGGCTTTAGTACTACAAGTTGGAGAGTTGGATACAGCTAAGAAGGTGTGGGAAACTATCATAACTCGTCATATTGGAGCGGAGAGAGTTAAAGAAGCGAGGTTGCAGACACTAATGGCATAATTCAATAGGTTGAAGATGAAGGACACTGAGAAGATAGATGATTTCGTGGGCAAGTGATAACATAATTTTTGTCTAGCAATCAATTACTAAATCCTAATCAAGTCATTGTAGGATTTAAGATAGCAATCCATGCAAAGGGGAAATTGAACACACTAATGATGCAGTTTTAGGTTTAATCCAAGTGCGAACAAAGGTGAATTGTCTAACAACCTAATGAGCAATAATCAAAAGTAAAGCAAAACTAAAAACAGAAGAAATGCAATAAGAGAGAGAGGTAATAGACTCATGGATCAAGGATCAAAGAATTTCAGATGACTAAGTGGTGACAAGGGGTGTTAGACACAATCAAACAATCATTTCTAAGCAATTAGGCAAAAGATAAACCAAAACACTCTCATGCAATGATCATAAGAAACCAAGCTTCAATTAACAACTCCCATTGGCAATCAAAACAAGGATTCATGCAATAGCAACAGGCCTAAACAATAAGAACCATCCTAGAAACCTAAGAACCAAAATGATAAATCATATAACTCCCATGAATATGACCCTAAGCAATTCTAGCAAATGCATCA
>ASZH01045164.1:0-11931 GCA_000411075.1 Sisymbrium irio | reverse complement strand
AAATATGCTAAAAACGTGATAGATCATAATCAGGGCGGCTGTCACTGTTTTATTAGTTTTCTTTCATCAGACACTAGGTAAAATTGGTTTCCTTAATTTTCTCCAGGAGGTTGGAGCAGGTACTCCAAAAACGTCTAACTCGGGAGCAGGTGCTCTGGCGTGCAAACCGGTTCTTTCAGCTCGTTTTGACTCCATTTCGCACCAAGTGCTCCAACAGCTCTGGTTCTTATCTTTGGCTCCCAAAATACCTAGAGTAACCTGACAAAGACTCGAAATACTCCAAAAACGTTAAATAACACGGGTTAAAATGAGACAAAATCGTAACACATCAACTTGGTCCAATGGCAAAAAAGATAGAACAACATTGAATTAAAAAAAAATCAGTATTTTAATCATTTAGCTTAGTAACATCATGATAAAAAAAGAAATGATAAAAAGGTCAAAACCCCGCAAAGGAGAAAAAGCCGAGAGAGACTAAATGAAAAATCAAGAAAGTAAACTGCAAAGACGATACTTACCAGATAAGAAGCTGCTTCATCCGGCATCCCCAGAAATAGCCAATCCTCATTAAGGTAATAGAGGCCCGATCAAAGACTCTTCACGGCGCTTAATTAACACGCCTAGATCTGGTACAAGAACTGAACTACAATAATAAACAGAACTTAATAGCGCTTACTCAATCTACCAAGATCCCTCCTGATGTCAGCTATCATAGATGCAAGAGTATCACCAATCTGAAGCCTTATTACCTCTTCCTACAACTAAGCTAGCACAAACACAGAACTAAATCAAAAGAAACTCAAAAATACTACAAAAAATGGAACAACACCACTCCTAACCGAGAAGATAAGCAAAATCCTGGTTCCCTAACAAAAGTCAGAGGAAGCAAGACTAAAGGCGGGCTAAAGACCTGAAGAGAAGATACCTGAGACGGAGAATACACCACCACCTTACAAATATAACTACCAAACCCTCAGACCACTACCACCACCACACCAGAACAGGAGAAGCCTTAAAGATAGAAGACTCAAAGCCGCAAAAGATAAAATAGATAAATTTCCAGTTAGAAAAGGAAGAAAGCATCGTAGTCGTTTCTAACCAACTCTGAACCACCAAAATCCTTCGAAAACTCAAAAAACCAACACAACAACAGAAACTAAAACGATATGAAGATGCCTTCGCGAAGATATGGTGATTAAAACTACCACCGCACTCCATAATACAAGGAAGACAAAGCTTGAGTCGGCAAAAAAAGATATAAAAACCAGTTATTAAACAAGATTTAAGCCACTACCGGAAAGAATTTTAGCATATATGATATATGAAAGATAAAAATTAAGAGAAGCCCACTCACAACATGGCTGCCCCGCACGTCAGGGAGGCTAGGCGAGAACTAGTTTGTTGTCCTAAATAGAAAATGGGAAAGTGTGATACCCATGCTCTGGTTTTTACTCTTTTTTTTGTATGCAAAACTAAAACTAAGTTCAATTAATTAATTAATATAAATTTTATAATACATATATAAAAAATTATTATTGATGTTATAAATCATTTAGGTATTAATTTCTACATTAAGAACAATAACTTGAAAACCGAATCCACATAATATTGGCCAACAAGTTTAATCAAAACCGAGCTCTTTTGACGTATAAATTTATTAGTTTGATTGCACTGGATTTATTGGAGTGATTCAGTCATACACCAACATATCAATGCAAGGTTATTATACATGGAGAGAGTGTACATATCATTTTTTATTTTGCCAGTTCAACAAAATAGATGTTCTCGATAATCTAACTGTGAATCAGTTGACTTCTTGAGTTAAAGTATATAAATCTCTAAAAAAAACATAATTATAATTGTGGGGACCAATATTATCCCTTGGAAGCGGGTCATATCCACCCGTCTGACATACCACGAATTCAGAAAATATTTTTATGTGAAATAAGATCCGGTTGACCAGTGAATTGAAAATAGTATATCCACATCCGCTCCACACTCTGGCGGGTAACCCGTAATATGGATTTGCAGAAATCTGCTCAAATATATATTTTAAGGATCTTTTTAGAAAAAAATCTCATCTCCATGTGTTTATTACCTCTATGTTATCAAATGTCAAACATAAAAGGGCTTACTCTACTAGATCAGTTACATGTAATATTATTACATATATTAATACATATATAAATTTGGAACAAATGGAATGACAAAAAAAAATTATTACTTGTGTCAAAATAGTTATGTTTGACAAAATTTTACGATACATAATTGATTCGGCTTCTTCTTTCCGTTACATACGTCTTTGATTTTTTCTTATTGGCCATAAAACATAACACATTATGATAAAAAAAAAACTTCCAGAACCAGTGTGAGAAACTGTGAGCAGCTTCCCAATAAATTAAATGGATTCCAACTAGTCTAATTATAGAGATATTCTTGAGGGTGCCTTGAATCCAGACTATTTCGTTGGTCTGTATTAATTTTTGAAATACATACTCGTAAATTCTTATGCATATATTTTACTGTCTACTGTTAAAAAAATTATGTTACACGTGTGATCGGAAAAATAGTCGAAATCAACCCATATTTAAATACTCTTGGTGTATGCTAAATATACACCAAAATATAATTGAAACTTTGAAATACTGAATAATAATGTCTAGATCTTTTCAGTTTTAAGTTTATGGTTGTAAGAAATAACATCTATTGCATAAATAAAAGTATTTATTTGTGTATCGAATGAACGAACATCTTTCTATGGCGCTATGGGGAAAATTTTACAACAGATGAAATCCTATTCAATTGTGTGGTGAACATTCTGTGATCTATGTGCTAAGATTTATGAAGATAAAACATGGAAAGGTATGTTATACTTACCATATAAAGTATAGTTATTACTTTATATATTACAAATAACTCCATAATGATGTTTTATATTTTCAGATGACCATAGCATCTCCAATGCTTACAGTGTTTCTGATGTTATGCTGAATCATAAGATCGCTGATGATGTATAAGTTTTTTTTTATCAAAGTATGTTTATTAAAATCTATTAAATTATTTTATATTTAAACATATTTATCTTCATTTTTACATGCACTTATGTTATGATAACATAATTTCCTATTTTTAAAATTTTATGTTACCAAAATATAATCTTGCTTTGGAAATTATGGATGCTAAACCACATTTAGTTGTTTCTGGTGTTTCTGAAAAGGATGATTTCTTTGTTCAAGTCCCAAGGAAAACAATTGGAGAAGTGTTAGAATCTAAGCAGATCTGTACTTTTTACATGCACTTATTATGTTATACTATAATTCCAGCTGTGAGTTTGACTGATTCTATATCATTTATATTTTTTAGAGTGAAAGTTATATTGTGATGTGCATGAATGTCGCTATTGATGCTTATATGGGATGATATTATCTGAGTTGCAAAGTATTGGTATGTGTCTCTCATTCTGAGGATTCACTAAGTGTGCCAGAGTCTCTAGCATTATTATAGGGTCTTAACTTTTGGGTTAGACTCAATTCACATGCTTTGCACGTGTGAGTAGTTAACTACGCAATATGTTGTAAAAGGGAAAATCAGTATATAATATTTCTCTTAGCTTCAGCATATTATGTTATCCGATAAGGTTCTTTTTGTCATCGAAAAGTGATAGAGACTGTAATCGCCATTGTTGTGAGGAGCTCGAGCTTGAGCTGATTTAGTAAACTGCTGGTGTAACACTGGGTAAACATCTCTTGTGTTTTTTCTTATTTCTTTCTTTTCTTTATTATACCAAACAAGAGTGATCGATTGAGAGATTGTGAGGTTTACGAAGGTGAAATTTGTACAAAGTGGTATCAGAGCCAGGTTATTGGCAAGGAGAAGTCAACTCAAGTGGTTAGTCATCAGCAATCAGAGTTCGTCACTGGTGAAGGAAGATGTCAAAGGTAAAAGCTGATATCGATAGGTTCGATGGTGACAGTGACTTTTCTCTCTAGAAAAGAAGGATGTATGCTTTCTTGATCGTCTCAGGTCTAAAGGATGTTCAAGTAACAAAGGATTCTGGTACAGAGTTATAACAGAGAAAGAAGAAGAAGAAGAA
This sequence comes from Sisymbrium irio, assembly GCA_000411075.1. Taxonomy (NCBI): domain Eukaryota; kingdom Viridiplantae; phylum Streptophyta; class Magnoliopsida; order Brassicales; family Brassicaceae; genus Sisymbrium; species Sisymbrium irio. Next base: position 7,838 of record ASZH01045164.1, on the reverse strand, counting down.
GATCCTGAACAGAAAAAAAAGGTCATAGCCAAAGAAGAGGTAGATCGGAATGGTGTGGTAAAGCGATGAACATAATTTTCTCAACGTTGGAGATCTCATTTGACGTAAAATTGAAAAGTGTACAACTGCAGAAAAGACATGCATGGAGTCTTCTCGAAGCGCTATACATGCCAAAGTAATTACCGAATCAAGTTCACGCTCAATTGAAAATGTATGGTTTCAAGATGCAGGATCATCGTTCGATTGATGACAATGTTAATGCGTTTCTGAAGATAATTACAGTGCTGAGTCATATCAGCATTGAGGTGCCAGAAAAAGTTCAAGCAGTCTTGTTACTCAACTCCCTTCGATCAAGATTTGTGTGACAGCCGAAATTCACCCAATTAAAACTTATAATAAGTGCTGGCTCGAAAATCCTATTTTAAAAGAACTCAAGGATCAAGACTGCAAATTTTTATTTTTATTACTCTGTTTCCGAAAGTATAAAGAATAATTCGTAAAACCTATAATAAGTCTTATAATACTAATTTAATTATTCAGAATGAGATGACTAAAACCTATTACATGATTTCCTATATAAACTATATGTCTTGAGCTGCTGGGGGGTCATGCTTCCAATATGAGACTTTGCTAATTTGCTGATTTTAATGTTTTAGTGGCCTTAGGGCTTCTCTCTCTGAACAGTAACATGTGAATAGTAACATGTGAATAGTACGCATGAACAGTACCTGATGAACAGTAACCCGACCCGATGAACAATAACCAGCCCAATGAACAGTGATTTGATGATTAAAAAGTCAAAATGAACAGTTAACTCGCCAGTTCAGTCAAGACTTGTCATGAAATCATGTACAAGAATCTGATATGCGTTTCATGATGAATTTAGCTCGCTATTTGACATGAGATTAAGTTGGCAGTCTAAATAGTGTAATGAAGAGTACTTTGTGCAAATATCTGAACTTCTCAGAGGATCAAACTTCCAGGGGGTGTGTTTTGACCGTAACAGTTAGCCCCTTAGCTCTTTATTTCCGTGTGCGGATGTAAAGAGGTTAAAAGAAGGTGTTGATCGAGATTGATGAGCCGAAATGATGGACTGTGAATTTTTGAGAGATCAAAGTTGGCACAAATGTTTTTTTTATTTGATGTGACCGGTCTTATTTATGAATGAGCGAGCTGATCATCGTTATGGAAATTCATTATCCATGTACACTTCGAGGAGTTATGCGAATGTCAAAATGAGTAACCCTTTCGGATATGCGATTTGGCTAAGTAGCGAGCACATATGCTATAATAAATTGAGGCAGAATCTCTGGATGATAGATGCTTATTGAGATATCTCCTTGAGTTTTTTTTTTAATGTTTCCGAGGATCTATTCGATATGGAGTACTCGATAGACTATTCATGATGTCTGGATGCTAATTCTGATTAGCTCGAATGTTTATATTTGAATATAATAGTCCGATCTTCTGAGAAGTAAGATAACGCTTGCAGCTTGATTCTGGAATGCTTGTGTCTCAAATTTAATATGTTTTCTTTGTTATTACATTCAGGATGTTGTAAGACAGTGCATCTAGACGGTTTTTACAGTGTTTTCCAGTTTATTTAAAGGTAGTGTGCACAGACTATTTTGGTCATATGTACGACCTTGCTCCCATGAAATCGATTGGCTCTCTGTCGTAGTATGTTTGGAGCTTAGGCTTTGTGCCTTATTTTGATATGCTGAGTTTGAACTCATGTTCAATTTGCAATAATAATAAAATTTATTTTAGGTCAGAGTTATTTTGTATGCTTAGAAGCAGTTTGCTGATTCGGTTTGATAGGAATGTTTTTTTGACTATTCCGATCTTGATACTTGTTAGCCCGAAGAAGGCATATTTCCTGGGTTTAAGTGTGTTAAATGACCAGTGTACTTTAAAGCGTTTTACTGGGTTTAATGTCTTTGTCTGGTTTTAGGGTCTTCGATGTTTTCGACTTATGTACTTGTCTTTCGTCGGTGAATGCGTTTATAATCTCACACCAGAGCAGGTTTAGCATTGCATTCATGAGATGTGGTACGATCAGTGTACCTAGGACGGTGTTAATTGGATTTCGCGAGCTTATGTTGCGGGTTACACTCTACAGTATTTCCAATCCACAAAACGCTCCTGAAGATAAACAGAATTTCACTAGAACACTTCTCGCATTTCCGATCAAGTCGTGCCCTTTGGATATTAATTCGGAAATTTATATAGCACGCTAATTTATCCGTCTATGGATGTTTAAAGAACCATGTTTAATGATAGTTCGTCATATTGTGATCAGCAATAGACATTTTTCAAAAATTCAAAATTTTGTTGGAATCTGAGTTTGAGACAAAAGATGTCTTCTTGTGGCCAGCAACATATCGTTTTTTTTTTTTAAAATTCGTGGGAGTATACGTGTATACGGATCGACTCCCCCCAATAGATAAGCTTCCTACATACCCTTGGATATGGGATCAAGCCGTCTGTAATTTCTTTAAGATGGACTGAGTTTATCAGTCACACATAGTAGATATATCTACTACAAATTTTGTTGCTTTGGAGGGGCTTTAGTTCGCAGATGCAGCTGCAATTTTGTCTATGACTTCAACTATCAATTATGCATTATAATCAGTAGCGATGTGGTTGCAATTTCGCTATGACTTCTGCCACTATAGGGGCATTATCACTAGTAGCGATGGCCGCATTTTCTGGTTTCTCTGATAGGACTCCTTCCTTCTTTAGTTGTTTTCAGTCTTTGAGATCTTGGCTTACGGCTCGGGGTTTGTGTCCACCTTTTTCTGATCTCACCCAAATTTTCTTACGTTTGGTTCCTCCGTGTTTTGGAAAAACAATGTCGTAAGACAAGATTTCCCTCCTTGAATTTTTGGCTGGTCTCGCCTTCTATAGACTTGATCCATCAGATGCTGCATGCCTTTTTGTCTGGGGAGGAGTCCTTGCCTGACTCCTGGGGCCTCAACTTTTAAGGGGTTAACACATTTGATACTATAACTAACTACAAATGGTATTTCCCCCATGCCTCGCCTTGGGGTTTTTGGATGGGACCATAAGACCATTTTGAGTTCTTCTGATCAAAGCGCTTCTTAAGTCCATCAATGATGGTTTTATTCGCTGACTCTACTTGGCCATTTCCTTCTTCATGGACTCTTCTTCTTCTTCTTCTTCCAGGGGTCTTATGGGGTTCACGACTTGTGATGGATCGATGCTTGATTGCTCGATGAACTCCACCGAAATCACTCGCCGTTCCCCCGGGGTTGAAGCTGATGCCAAAGCTGCCAATCCGTCAGCTGTATCATTTTCTCTGCAAGGGATTCGCGTCATCTTAAATTCTCTAAACTATTTCGCTAAGCTCTTGATGACCTCTGAGGTAGGCTTCCGTCGATTATCTCTCGCATTGTATTTTCCAGTAATCTGGTTTGCGGCCAACAGGGAATTACAATACGCTTGGAGATTTTTGATCTTAAGACCAAGGGCAAGGCGTAACCCTGTGTTCAGATCTTCGTAAAAAATAGTCGTAGCAATTGTTCCATGATTTTCTCTGGTGGGTGATTTTAACCATAATCCGACTCCTGAGCCTTGTTTGGATGATGATCCATCTAAATGGAACATCCAAACTGAGTTAGGAGTCAGTTCTTGATGCTGCGGTTGGAGACTCGACTATAAAGTCTGCGAACATCTGGGATTTATTGCATGTTCCATTCTGATACTCGATATCGTACTCACTTAATTTCACTGTCTAATTCGCTAGTCGTTCATATTGACTTGGACTATGCAAAATTGTTTTAAGGGGGAATGTGGAAAGCACGATGATCGTGTGTGACTGGAAGTATTGTCGCAACTTTCTGGACGACATTGCTACTGCCAGTGTTGCCTTATCCATCACTGGATACTGAGACTCCTCGTCCGTCAAATATTGGCTCCCGCTAAAGATCAGTTTTTGATTATTACGTTCCTACCTTATGAGTATTCCACTCACTTTTGTTGGTGATAACATGATATAGAGGAATAGAGGTTCTCTTTCGACAGGTATTTGCTATGATAGGAGGGCTTCCCAAGTATTTCTTCACCTCCTGGAACGCCTGCTCGCTTTTCTCCATCCATTCAAACTTTTTATTCTCCCAGAAAGTATCGTAGAAAGTCAGACATTTGTCTGTCGATCTCGAAATGAATAGTACCGTAACTCACCTGATGAATCTATGGACTCCTTGTTTCGTCTTTGGCAAAGCCATCAATATCAAGGTGTTTATCTGCTTTGGGTTTGCCTCTATCCATTGATGCCTCATGATATAGCCTATGAATTCTCCAGATTTTACTCCAATCTTGAACTTCATCGGTTCAGCTCCACGTTGTACCGCTTGAGTTGTTTGAAATATTTTTGTAAATGCTTCACGTAATCATTTTTTGTTCTTTTCCCTCTCCACCATAGTGTCTGCAAGCCAATCGGATGCTCATCCTCTATGTTGGATCAAAATTTCTTCGCCTCATCGTTCACCCTTTTTTTCAGTTCGGATTCAAGGTTTCGTCTCTTCTGTTTCACCAGTTGGAAGCTGGGATCAACGTTTAAGCTTTGCGGCTTGTGATGTTAGTGTTATCCCCATGCATGACTTCCGCAGCGCACGTGAATGTACACGTATTTTGCCTTCAGGAAGGATTAGCTCTAATTTGATGCTCTTCCGAGTCTGCACCAATCTTTCTGCGGCGTCCCAAATGTTCTTTGTCTATAGAGACTGAGGTCATCAATTTACATAGGGGATATTGACATTGAAATCGCGGCTTCTGATGTTGATATCAATGCCAGACGTGTCTTCTGCGACTTACATGAATGTGCTTATGTCTACCTTTTTTGGCACCAATCTTCCCGCAGTGTCCTGGATGCTCTTCATCTATACGGACTGAGGTCATCGGTTCACACAAGGGGGTCGTCTCCTCCCTTGTGGGCTTGTTCCTGTTGTTTGTGCTCCAGCTTTCTGAGTTATTGCTCTACTTCTACTTTTCTTGGTCCTGCCTTGGTGACCGTTTCCGTTACCGGATTTTTTGGTTTATGATCATTTAAGAGACATGTGGGGATATTTGATCGATAAGGCCTCTTCTTGAAAGGATATCACGCCTATGGGATCTTCCATAATTGTGCTCCAGTCTATTGTTTCCTCGGCTCTCTCATGGAAAGATTTGATATAGTATACCACCTCGCCATAAGATTGGCTCCCTCCGAAATATCATGTTGATCATTCGAACTTCTTTCTTGGACATCGTCTCCGCCTCTTTCGTCACAGTGAATCGTTATGGTTGATCTCGGGGTTATGCTCCCTTCGAATGAGATTGCGTCTTCGGGATCTCATATTCTCGGGCTCAAATCCCTACTTTCCTCTGCTCTTTCGGGAAGGGCTTTGATTGAGGAAACCGCAGCTACATAGTATTGGTTCCCTGTGATTGTTATCTTCCAGAAAGATATCATGTGAGCATTCAGGTCCAAAATACCGTCCAAAATATGGGATTTTCACTTTGTCGGGATCAGAGAGCCTTACGCTTATGATTCGGGAAGTGAACGAGATCTTTTGAGTTACCTTTAAGACCCAATCGATTTCTGAGGCGTGGCTGATAGCTTGGCGGACTTGTGAGTGCAGCTGCGTTGTCTCTTTGGTAGTTCGGTTGACCTGATCCTGGAGTTCGTCCATCTCGGTTTTCTGGTTTACAGTGGACTATTTTCAACTCCGTTTGGGTTACCCTTCTCCGATCTATGGTCCTCTGCTCTCGCCCGGAAAGGAGGATGTTCTTCACTGTTTCGGTCCTCTGCTCTCTCGGTCGACCTCATGTCGTCTTCCTCATCTCGTCCGTTTTAATTTCGGTTTGACCGACTCTGTCGACACCAGTTTGATCTCTATTTTTCGTCAGTGGCTCCATTTGATGGTTCTCCATTCGTATTTTGGTGTGTGGCGGCAGCATATATGGGTTCAGTCTTGTGCCAGCTGGCATTTCTTCGCCCGTTGTTGGTCCTTCAAGAGTAACTGAGAAATTGTGGCGTCTCTTCCGCCGTAGTTTGTCGAAGGGGATTTCTTCCGCAGGTTCCCCTCTCAGATGGCCTCCAAATCTGTCGTCACCGTGCTTCTGAGCTTCTCTTGCTCGGATTAGCACTCCAAGAGCATGGCTAGCATCATTTTCAACTCGGCTATGAATGCCGCTACTTCTTCTTGGGTACTTCCCTTGGCCGGCTGGTCTCCATCTCCAGCGGCGTCTCCATCTCTTGACATAGATTTCTCGGATCTTCTTGATCTTAAGACGTTAGATATTTCTCATTGGTTTTGCCTCCAGAATTATTGATTCCATTAGGGATTGTTCGGTTTCCGGCTCTAGCAGTCTTTCCGTTTCTGGACATCGCTTTCTCGGATAGCCTCCAGCTCCTTGGTCACCGTGGTGTTGAGCATCTCCTGCTCAGTTTGGCCCTCCAAGAGAGTTGCTAGAATCGTCTTCAATTCGGCTACGGAAGCCGCTGCTTTCTCATGGGTGGTCCGGCCTCCCATCTGGTTGCCGTCTCCGGTGGTGTCCTCGTCTCCGGAAATGCTCTCTTGGATCCTCTCACTCTTAGGGTGTAGACATTTCAATATATGTTACCCAATCAAAACTTATAATAACTGGAGGCTCGAAAGTCCTATTATAAAAGAACTTGGGGATCAAGATTACAAATGTTTATTTTTATTGATCTTTTTCCAGAAGTACACAAAATAATCTGTAAAAGATATAATAAGTATTATAATATGAGTCTATGTATTCAGAGTGAAATGACTAAAAACCTATTAAATGCTTTCTTATATATACTAGATGTTTTGAGCTGCTGAGGAGTCCTGCTTCCAATGTACGACTTTGTTAACTTGCTGATTTTTAATATCTTGGTAGGCTTTGGGCTTCTCACCGTGAACAGTTACACATGAACAGTAACATGTGAACCGTATGCATGAACAGTGACCCAACACGATGAACAGTGATTTGATGATAAAAAAAAAAGCCAAAATGAACAGTTAAGTCGCCAGTACAGTTAAGACTTGTTGTGAAATCATGTAAAGGAATATGATCGCCGTTTTATTATGCTTTTAACTCGACATTTGACATGAGATTAAGTTGGCGAGTCTAAATAGCGTATTGAAGAGTCATTTGTGCAAATATCCGAACTTTTTGGACCATCAATTTTTGAGGGGTGGGTTTTGACCCCAACAATTTGATCTACTTAAAGAAACATTGATATATGGTAGGGATATGATTAAGGTAAGGGGAGTCACCAGTTCTGCTAAGCCCAAAGAAATGGAGTTCAAAGATAGCTCAGGATCCAGAGGCAGTGGTAGCTCAGAGGGGCATTACGCTACGGGAATGTTATAAAACAGAGGTTCACATTCAGGAAAAGGAAAGAATCACAGGTCCAGGTCGAAGTCTGGTGAGAGGAAAAATATTTGTTGGGTTTGCGGCAAAGAGGGCCATTACAAGAAACAATGGTACAAGTGGCTTCAGAGAAACAAGCATCGGAACCATTCTGAATATAATGCAGAGTCGTCGCTTGCGAGAGATGATGCAAATGATCTTGCAATTTGTGAGTATGATTCATCATCCTCATACTCGTCTTCTACATTACTCCCTCCATGAGACCGAATTAGACTATGAATTATATAATAATTAGAAAATATACTGTAATAAACAAACTCTGAATCATGTGGGTAACAATTTGATGGCTAAATGAAATATGTTATTGAAATCGCCTATCTCTGATATCACACATTTCTCTTATCAAAGGGTGTCACTCGAAGTCGGATAAAGGCTTGTGTCCATGAATT